>PJAB01000130.1:0-38972 GCA_002887195.1 Chrysochromulina parva
AGATCTCACAACAACATCGAAAACGCTTGTTTCTGTATGGCGCAGGGACCGGTCACGTGGGACGCAGGCTGTGCCTCGACCAGATCTCGTGCCTCTCCTTTCGCTCGCCCCGTTGCGCGTCGCCGCCGGAAAGCGGAATCCGCTCGGCCCAGCCACCGGCCTGTCTCGTGCCCCCAGGGGAATCGAGTTTACTCGACTCTGAGGGCTGTACCACGCGATTCTCAGCTGAACCGCGCGAGCGAAGCTCCTCAGCTGTACCGCTCGAGCGCCCTCGCGCTCACACCGACTCGAGTCACTTGCGCGAGGTCGTTCCACATGGCGACGAAGACGTCCTTTCCCCACAGCGGGCGCTTGAGCACCCCACGGAGCAGCAGCTTGTGCGCTTGCGCCGGCACTGGACGCCCTAGTCGCTCGAGCTCGGCCACCAGCTGCTCCACAACGGTCGGCATGGTGTGACTCCACTCGTCTGTGAAGGTAGCCGCCACAGTGTGAAGCAGCCGAGCCGCGGGGTCGATCTCCGACGTGGGAGCTGCGTGGGAGATCGCGGAGGCCATCGCCAGCACGAGCGAGGGGACTCGGGGACGAAGCAATTGACGAAGCGCGGCGAAGGCGATCACTGACCCGTGAGCGCTCGTGGCGCCGTCGTGAGCGCTCATGGCGCCGGGTGCCGGCACTACCGAGCTGCCACCGCTGCCGCCGCTGCCGCCTCCGCCGCCGCTGCCGCCTCCTTGGGCGAGCAGCAGCAGTGCCCGTAGGAGTGCCAAGCCCGCACCGCGGCTCTCTGGCTCTGCTGAGCGATCGGCGCCAAAGGGGGCGACGGCGAGATCCCACAGCGCAGTGAACGCCGGCTCGCTCGAGCATAGGGCATTTGGATGGACTTGAAGCATCACAGATGCCAGCCGGAGCGCGGGCAGTAACGCCTCGTCAGTGTACCAGCGCACGGCCGCCGCGTTCAGCACGGCGGCCAGGGCGGCGGCGAGGTGCGGGGCGCCCACGGCGGCGCCGATGCTCGCTACTTGAGCCTGTCGGCTGGCGAGGATAGCGCCGTGTTGGGCGGCGGGTGGTCCTCCCGTCGCGGCGCCCAACACGGCGCCCAATCCCTCATCGAGAGCTGCCATGTCCAGAGCGAGCATGTCGAGGGCGAGCATGTCGACGAGGCCGGCGAGGCAGCATGGGTAGCCTCGCCGGCAGAAGAGCTGCGCGTGCAGCAGCACACACGCCTCCCATGCCTCCCGAGCCGCCGCGCGCACAGCCTCCTCGTGTTGGACGGTGTGAAAAGGATGGCCCCTGGGTTCGTCAAGGACGGTGTGAAAAGGATGGCCCCTGGGTTCGTCAAGGACGGTGTGGAAAGGATGGCCCCTGGGTCGCCAGTGGGAAGGGGCGGCGAGCCATCCGCAGCGTGACCAGCCCACGCAACAGCTCGAGCACAGCTCGCTCGCCTGATGGAGGAGGCCATCAAGGGTCATCAGTGGTCATCAGTGGTCATCAGTGGTCATCAGAGATCATCAGTGGTCATCAGTGGTCATCAGTGGTCATCAGTGGTCATCAGTGGTCATCAGATTCATCAGAGCACAGCTCGCTCGCCTCCTCCCACAGGCCCTCGCTTGCCGCGCACGCCCCCTCAACCGCCGCCGCGCGCTGCAGTGCAGGCAGCACGTGCTTCGTCATGAGCTGGAGCACGAGGACCGAGGCGGCGTCGGCGGCCGCCGCCGCGCCGATCTGAGCAGCCGTTACGGCGCCGATCTGAGCAGCCGTTACGGCGCCGTTCTGAGCAGCCGTTACGGCAGCCGCCAGTGCCGGCGCCGTCTCGGGCGCCGCCGCGCCTCCGTTGAGCGCCGTGTCGGGCGCGTAGGCCGGCGCCGTCTTGGGCAGCAGGTGCGCGACGAGGGCACGAAGCCACGTGGCAACGGCCTCAGCGCGCGCCGCGTCGTCGGCAGCGACGGCCGCCTCGAGTGACGTTTGGTCGATGAGCGCAGCCCACCGGCCCTCGTATGTGAGCGTGCCGTCGGCCGCCCTGCAGCTGCACTCGAGCCACGCGACCGCCGCGAAGAGCGCGTGGGTTTCGTCAGCGGCGCTCGCGTTTTGGCGCTCGCGGATCGCATGCGCATGCAAGCCCGTCTGGTCGCCAAAGAGGTCGGAGGGCGCGAACGCGGCACAGAGGGCGCTGCCTGTGTGGCGGCAGAGGCTCAGCATGCAATCAGAGGCACTCAGCATGCAATCCGTGGCAATCAGTGGCAATCAGAGGCAATCAGAGGCAATCAGAGGCAATCACCTGCGTGGCGGCAAATGCTCAGCAGCGCCGCATAGACAGCGGCCGCCTCCAGAGCGCCGTGTTGGGCAGCCTCGAGAGCGCCGTGCTGGGCAGCCTCGAGGGCGCCGTGTTGGGCAGCATCCTTGGCGCCGTCTTGGGCGGCCTCCGGATCGCTTCCCATTCCAAAGCGCCGTGTTGGGCGGCCCATCGTCGGCAGGCACGCGATGGCCAAGGAGAAGGCGGCGCGGAGGGTCTCAGGGGACCCTTGGCCTTTGATCCAGACGCCGCCGCACACCTCGGCAACGACCGAGCAGAGCTCCAGCCCAATGCGAAGGAGCGAGTGCGAAAAGGGTGTCCCTCGCTGGCAGAGCGCGTTGAAGACTTCGAGGCACAGCGTGTGCCACTCCTGCCCCATGGGCACAAACGGCTCTGCTCGAGCATGCGATCTCCCCTCGACGAGATCCAGATCGTCACCTCGAGGACGAGCACGCAATCTCGTCCCGTCATCAACCCTCATCAGTCGCCGGTGTGCCCGCACCATCGCCACGGCGCACTCGAGAGCTCCCTCGAGCTCAAGCCAGCTCGCCGCCAGCGCGCCCGCCTCGCGCCCCACACGGAAGCCCTCCGCAAGCGCTGCAGTGAGCCGCTCAGCACACCTTGCCGAGCCCCGAGCGTGCATGCACAGGGCGCACAGCTCCACCAACGTCGTCGTCCTCCACTGAGTGACGTCCTCTTCGGACCAGCCGTCGCCTGCTCCCGGATGGTGTGAACGTTCACACCACACCGGGCGCACGATCACACCCAAGAGCGTCTCGAAGAGCTCGGAGCGGAGCCGCTCGGAGGCGCCGTGGTGGGCGCTGCTCGACTCGAGGGGCGACGTCATTGACGAACCTGATGAGGGCCGCGTGAGCCGCTCGATCTCGGCCCAACCTCGAGGCGCCAGCAACACCTCCCACACCGGGGGCAAGAGCGCCGTACTGGGCGGCGGCACGAGCCACGTCGCCGTAGCCCCATCGCCGTAGCCCTCCGTGGCCGGGGCGCCGTACTGGGCGTCGGGCGCCGTGCCGGGCGCTCGAGACGCCGCGAGCCCGAGCAGCGTGCTGAGCAGCGCATAAGTATGAGAGCAGGCCGTTGGAGTGCCCAGCAGCGTGCCGGCCTCGTGGGACATGAGGGCCTGCGTGACAGCACAGATGGGTCGCAGGGTCGCGTCCCTCTCGCGCTCCGTGCTGCAGCGCGTGCGCAGGCTCAGCAAGAGGGCCGGCACCACATCCGCGGCCAGCTGGCGCAGGAGCCACCTCACAGCCTCGGGACGCGTCGGTAGAGCCTCCACAGCCCCGATGAGCTCCGTCATGATCTCGGCGGCGAGCTGCGCGGCGTACGGGCCGCCTTCGGATCGCATCGCACGCACGAGCCCGGTGGCCAGGTTGGGCAGGGTCGATAGCTCGGAGAGCACCAAGCCCGAGTGCACCCAGTGCTGCAGCGCCTGCAAGCACAAGAGTAGAAGGCCGTCCGATGCGGCGCAGCCGTCGAGGTAGCTCATGACGTCGGCGGACACCTCCTGCAGGAGGGTGGTGAGCGGCTTGGATTGCAGGGGCCGGTGCAGGACCTCAAACGCCACGTCTTGGAGCAGGTGGAGCGCCAGCAGGTGCATCGGCGGCTCGCTCCGCCCGAGGGATAAGCACCAGTCAAGGAGACGATCGCACTCGTGGCCGTCGACGCAGGCGAGCGCGCACAGCAGCGAGCACGCTTGCCGTCGCGCTGGCGTCACCTCGACGGCATCGGTCCACAGCTGCCTCACCAGCGGCACGAGGACAGAGGGCTGGGGCGCACCGCTCAGCCTCGCCTGTCGCACGAGCGACAAGCAGAGGCTGAGCAGTCCGTGCACAATGGCGTGCTCAGGTGGCGCCGACTGAAGAGCCGCCAATGCGCACGGCCAGCACTCGGGCGTCTGCATCAGGCTCATGATGTAGTGGTTGGCGTCTGCCACGGCTGGTCCAGAGGGCTGCACAGCAAGGACGGAGATGGCGGCGAGGAGTCGCGACACCAGCTCCGGGTTGATGTTGCGCACTGCCGCTGCAGTGGCCTCGTCTGTTTCGGTCATCTCGCGTGCCATGGCCTCAGCTTCAGCCATCGCGCGCGCCTCGGCCTCAGCTTCAGCCATCGTGTACGCCATGTGTGCCGCTCGGCTAAATACGTGGTCCACTTGCGCGGGGCGCGCGGCGGCTTTCGCTCGCGTCGAGACGCGATCGATGCAAAAGCGAGCGCGTATTCACGTGAAGACAGACCGGGGAGCAACTCACTTTCCCCTACTGGAGAGTCGGCCGAGCGCGAGCTCCGGACGGAGTCTGTGGAATTCGACTGTATGGGCAACATACGTACGAGTTGCCTTGTGGGAGTGTCGGCGGCCCACACAGCATGTCGGCTCCCCCCCCCCCCTCATCCATGGCCTCAAAACCCCCCGCGCTCGCCGCCTCAGGGCTCAGGCCTCAAGTAGCCCTCACGTACGCCCTCACGTGCGGTAGTGCTGAGGCTTGCGCGGGCTCGCACAAAACAAGCCGCCGCCGCTCGCTTCCTTGCGCCGGATCAACTCCTCGAGCTTCGACTGCGCAGGCTGCAGCCGCCGGGCGTCCACCCCCGCCGCCTTTGCGGCCTCCACGGCCCTGTACAGCTCATCCAGCTCCGGCTGTGAAAACCATCCTTTGGGGTTGAGAGCACTCTCAATCTCCATCAAGGCCTTCTCGCGCTGCTGCTCACGATGGCGCCGCTCCGCGGCCCGTGCGAGGCACATTTGAGCGACGGAACTCACAATGCGATGCACGTGCGCGGCGGTCTGAGCCGGCGCCTCGAGCACGATCACGCCACGCGCGCGAGCCCATTGCGCCACCTCCTCCGACTCCACCTGCCGCCGGCCGTGGCCGCCGCCGCCACCGCCGCTGCCGCCACCGCCGCCGATGCCGATGCCGCCACCGCCGCCACCGCCGCTGCCGCCACCGCCACCGCCGCCACCGCCACCGCCGCCGCTGCCGATAACAGCAACCCTGAGTCCATCGCCGCCCAACACGGCGCCGCTCTCGCCGCTCGCACCTGTGCCGTCCCTAAAAGGGAAGGTGCCATCCGCCTCCATGATAGCCGCCGTGTTGGGCACGCCCTCGTCGACCTGCGCGGGCGCGGCCAGCAGCGCGCTCGTCGCCGCCTCCATGTTGCCATCCACCTCCGACAGCACCCTGGCAGCTCGCTCCTTTGGGAAGCCCATCTCGACGAGCTGCTGCACCTTGGCTTTGGCCCTCTCAGCCCTCTCAGCCTCGAAGGGGTCGACCACACCGACGAGTACAATGCTCAGCACGGCGCTGTCCGCGAGCGCGGCGTACTCTGGAGGCACGACGGCGTCGGTGCCCGCGACGGCGCCCGTCGGCGCGAGGGCCGGCAAGTCCGCAAAGTCCGCAAGGATGCCTCCGGGCGCAGCCTTCACCTGTACGCGCGCGAAGTTTCGTCGCCTCGTCGCAATCAGAGGTAATCAGAGGCAATCAAATGGCAATCAAAGGCAATCACCTGCACGCGCGCGAGTTTCGTCGCCTCGTCGCAATCAGAGGCAATCAGAGGTAATCAGAGGCAATCAGAGGCAATCAGAGGCAATCAAAGGCAATCACCTGTACGCGCGCGAGTTTCGTCGCCTCGTCGCAATCAGAGGCACTCAGAGGCACCCAGAGGCACTCCGAGGCACTCAGAGGCACCCAGAGGCACTCAAAGGCACTAAAAGGCACTCAGAGGCACTCAAAGGCACCCAGAGGCACTCCGAGGCACTCAGCGGACATCAGAGGCAACCAAAGGCTACCTAAGTCACTCAGAGCCACTCAGAGCCACTCAGAGCCAATCGAAGGCACTCAGAGCCACTCAGAGGCCATCGGAGGCTGTCTGCGTGTACCAAGGCGAGTAGAGGCCGCCGAGCAATGGTAGGTACAGGGTGCTCAAGAGTAAGCCCTCGGTGAACCCGAGGGCGAAGCCGTCATAGCCGAAACCGTAGCCGTAGCCGCCATAACCTGCCTCGACGACCGTGATGTTATTGACGGTCTCGCCGCCTTGATGGCCGCCGCCGTCGTGCTGGCTGCCGCCGTCGTGGCCGCCGTGATTGCCGCCGACATCTTGAAGGGATTCCACGTGCTTCTCCCCTCCACCTCGCAGCTGATCATCCGTGCCGTGGTCACCGTGGTGGCCGCCGTGATCGCCAAAGTCGCCGTGATGATCGCCGCCGTTGTGGCCACCATAATCTCCTCCTTGTCCATCTTGATGGCCGCCGAAATCGTGGCCACCATGATGGCCGCCGAAATCGTGCCCACCATGATGACCGCCGCCGAAATCGTGGCCGCTGTCATGAACGCCGCCAAAGTCGTGGCCACCTCCGAATCCGCCTCCGCCTATGTCGCCGCCACCGCCGACGCCGTCCATTTGCGTCCAGATCCAAAAATGGAAGAACTTCGGAACTCCTGGAGAGCCCGCTTAGCAAACGAGCTCCCGGGGGGTGCATCCAACTCTCCCGCAAATCTCGAAAGTAACCGCAAAGGGAAACGCGATGCACAAAAAGATGGAGGGATCGCCCCCGACGACCTCCGACGACCTCCGGGCTCGCGTGCCGGTTCTCCTGATCACGGGTTACGCGGCCGCCGGCAAGACGTTCCTCGTGAATCGCCTTCTGGATCATTGTCACGAGCGTGGTCAAAAATGCGGCGTCATAGCGCACCGTGCGGCCGAGGAGTTTGGCATCGCGCCGTATCCGATAGATGCGGGCCGCGCGGCATATTCGGACGAAGTCTTCGACTTTGGCAGCGGCTGCCTATGCTGCTCGCCACGTGGGGAAATGGCTCGGCTGCTCTTCGACCTGGCATGGCGCAAGGACGACCTCGACGTGCTCATCATCCGCACTGGCCCGCTCGCGTCGCCTCTCGTCTTCGCCAAGTCGGTCTTGGTCTCCAGCGACGCCGTGATCGCACGCTTCGAACTGCGGTCGATCATCGCCGTCGTGGACCCTGTGCTGGCGCCGCGCCATCTCGCGAGCGAGTCGCCCGAGTGGCAGGCGCGCGCGCAGGTACAGGCGAGCGACCTCGTGCTGCTCAACTTGCGGGCCGCTGGCGACGGTGGCGAAGCATCCATGAAGGCATCCGACGACGCGCTGGCCGCCGCGGCGGCGCTCGTCTCGGCCATTCAACCTGGCGTGGCTGTCGAGACGCTGCCGCAGAACACTGGCGCTCTGGATGCAGTGCTGAGCGCCGTGTTGAGCCGTCATGGATTCCGCATCGAGCATGCACGCGCCCTCGACCCCAACTTTGATCGCGTGACTGACGACGTACCCTCGATCCTCTCCCTCTCGGGCAGCCACGACCGACGACTGGGCGCACACTGCGCCGTCGAGGCGTCGGCGCTCTTCGAAGGCCCGCTGCGAACGCTGTGTTCACGGCTCGCGGCCTCGGGGTCGGTGTTAAGAATCAAGGGCGTCATTCGGTTGCGTCCGCCACCGTGCCCGACTCAGCCCGCCTCGGCAGCAGCATCGGTGGCGGAGGCAGCGGCGGTTGCGCCCGCTGAGACGGCAGTGAGCGCGCCATCGGCGGCCTTACCGCCATTGCCGCCGCCCGGCTGGCTGTTAGTGGAGGGTGTGGAGGGGCAGTTGACGTTCCGCACGGTTGACGAACCCGCACCTCGTGCGACCTCGTGCGATCTCGATGTGCTTGTGACGACCGAAGACGAGAAGATGCCGCCCGTGCCCACCTCGGCGCCCCTTGAGAAGATGCCGCCCGTGCCCGCATCAGCCGCCGCCGCGGCGGCAGGCGGCGCAGGCGGCGGCGCAGGCGGCGGCGTGGCCGTCTTCTCATGGGGCGCCGAGGAGGGCGCGCGACGTGCGGAGACGGAGCCGCTCAGCAAGATCTTTGTGCTTGGGCGCGGTCTCCGCGTCGGCTCCCTCCGACGTGAGTTCCAACAATGCGCCGTGCCCGAGAGCTACCGGTACGCAGCCGACGTCGAGCTGCACTTTGGCTCTCGCGGACCAAACCCTTTGAACGCCGCGAGCACGGCGACGGCCGACACCCCACGAGCGCCATCGCGAGCGCGCGTTGTCGCGAGCGACCTGCCGGGGGTGTGGGTGGCGCGCCTTTGCGAGGAGACGGACCAAACAAGGCAAGTGGACGGACCGAAAAAGGCTCGCTTTGTCGCATGGAGGCTGCCCGCCGCCGGCGACGAAACTTTGCGCGCTGTGTCGAGCGCCGTGCTCAACGTGTGCGAGGACGCTGAGCACGGCGAGTGCGTCGCGTGCTCTTCGTCTCAATCTCCCGAGACTCAATCTCCCGAGACTCAATCTGCGGGCGGGGACCACGCGGCTGGCGGCACGACGAGATCAACGAGATCGACGACCATCCGCTACCGGCTGTGCGACGGCGTGGCGCTGCCGCCGCACGAGGGCTCGCCGCCGTTGACGCTCTTGCAGGTGGAGGTCGTCTCGGGAGGCGTGTTTGTGTCGCCCTAGCTTTAAGCTTATAAAAGGAAGCTACACATCCGTCGCTTATTACTGGCGTGGCCTATTCGCCTATAACGTCGATCGACAGCGTATACAGACACACGACATCGCACCCGGTTGGTATGACGTAATGATACTATTATTTTTACGGTGGACTCTGGAACCAAACACCCACGAACTGGCGCCCGCTATGTATGGTACACACACGCACACTTTCATACACGCGCCGGAATGTCGGATAGTTCGAGGATATTGTACGAGGATATGCATAGGGATACGACAGTGCCACGTTAAGTGAGTTTCAGTCCCAATCCCGCCCTCCCGGGTCGGCCCTCGCCCCGTTGGGCCGGGCGGGGTCGGGCGGGTGGGGTCGCATGCACCCATGCCGTCAACCCGACCCGACCGCACAACACCACATGTATGCAATGTAGTACCGATGTAGTATGTCGCAATGTAGTACCGTGGTGAGATCAGAGATCGCCTGAAAGTTGGACTGCAAGCTCGATTGCGCGCTGGAGAAACGCACCCGTTATCTCCTTCCCATAGCACGCGAGCTCTGCATGCCTGATCGCATCAAAGTGGCCCAGTGATGCTGTCTCAGGGAAGATCAACTTGATCTTGGAAACTGCTTGCGTGAACTGGTCCGACAGCGGAGGGGCACTTGGCGGTGGGGCACTTGGCGGTGGGGCACTTGGCGGTGGGGCACTTGGCGGTGGGGCACTTGGCGGAGGGGCACTTGGCGGAGGGGCACTTGGCGGTGGGGCACTTGGCGGTGGGGCACTTGGCGGTGGGGCACTTGGCGGTTGGGCACTTGGCGGTGGGGCACTTGGCCCGGGCTCACCTGTTGCCGCGAGCAGCCTCGCTGCCTCCGCCACTCGCGTAGGCAGCTGCGACCCTTCCACCCTCGCCTGTGCCTTGCGGCGCTTTGGCGGAGATGCAGGTGACGAGGAGGACTCACCTGCAACCGCCTCGTCGAGATCGATGGCTGCGTTGCGCTTCTCGTCATCACGCTCCTGCTTGGTGCGCTCTCCCGTGATTTCCACACCGCTCATCTTGGACAGGGTCGATTGCGCAAAGCTGTGGAACTTGTCGTCACGCCGCTCATCACTCAAGCCCCGTTTGACGCAGAACTCCCAGAAGGGAAGCAGCTTCTCGTCGTCCGCCATATCTTCGCATAGCTGGCCATCGATCGCAAAATTCCAGAGCGCCTCAAATGCGGCAAGTCTGATCGGCTTCCAACTGCACCCTTGCTTGACCGGGCTGACCGCCCGCAAGATGTGGTCACGAAGAGTCACATTTGCCCACAGCTGATCACGATTGACCTCGACCGCAGCGAGGTTCGCAAGTGCCTCGAGTGAGTTTTTACGCTCTTCTGGCCCTCGCACATCACTGGTGGAGCAGATAATGGCATTCAAGGTCTGACCATCCTGCGCCATTTCCTTTGCCGTCTCCTCGTCCGAAGCACAGTTGGCGATGATGCGTGCTGCCCACTTCTGCCAGGGAACGAAGCACAAGGAGTTGACTGCTGCCGGGCATGGCGCCGGCACCATGAGGCTCACAACTTGGCTACGGATGCCAGTGTCGTCCCAGACGGCGCGCTGAATCCACTGTGCATCCTCCTCGCACGTCATCGTCGCAATCACGTCGCAAGCGGTGCAGCATGTGTCTGCGTCTTTGCTCTTCAACCCTCTATAGATGAGGTCACGGTTCTCGATCCACACTGTCAATGCCACATCATCGCGCGGCTGCTTCTCCCTCACTTTGGTCAGAAGGCTCTTCAGGCGCCGGCTAATTGAATCCCCCATTGCGTCGAGCTCCGAAAGCTTTCCCATGAGCACGCCCTGTTCCTTTTTTGGTCACAAAAACGTCTCACGGTTTCCGAACAAACTTCCCACACCAAGACAAGTCAGGAATTCTGTCGCTAAATTTTACGTAACCTCCTCCTCATTAGAAAGAAACCTCAAATCGCGTTTGAGCGACTTGATGCTTGGAGAAATTAACGCAACTGAGAATGCAATCGCGTGTGTGCAACGAGGAATCTTTCTTCGACTTCGATTTTACTCGCACAATGGCGCTTCAGATGCTCGGTGGCTCGCTCGCGTTCACGACGCCGTCTGTGCACTTTGCGGCCTCGACGGTGACGATGTGCGCCTCCAACGGCAGCCCAGAGGCCCGCGATAAGCTCATCGGCCTCATCGCGAGCGAATGGCCGTCCTACGACGACTCGACCACAACCCTCGGTGCCTTCGTCCACACCTCCATGTGCTCCACGGATGCGAAAGGCCGCGTGGTGGCTGTTACGAAAGCTCCTGCGGTGCCCGTAGACTCGGTGCCCAAGATGATTGGCCTTATGCACAGCCAGTGGCCGAATGTCTACGACTCGAAGGCGACGCTGGGCGACTTCGTGCACACCTCCTTCTGCACGACCGACATGATTGGAATGGTGGTGCCCACCGCTCCTGCTCCTTGCGTGCCTGTAGACTCGGTGCCGGCCGTGGTTGGATTGACGCAGAGCCAGTGGCCCGCGATCGACGACTCGTCGAAGACGCTCGGCTCCTTTGTCTTCACGTCCATGTAGGGCGGGCGCTGCTGCTGAGATCGACGGACGATTCGATGCTCGTGGACTCGAGGCGCAAGGCTGCTCTGAGCGCGAGTCCGACCTGCCATTCTGCGGGCGGGCGGTGATGGCCCTGGATGTGGAATGGAGCGAGATGAGAGCGAGATCCTGGTGTGAGACCGATACATGCCGCCGTTTGAGGTCTGTGGTTCGTCAAAGACGAGAACTGAGCTGGCACACGTCTGATCAATGGGATGGCCGGGTATTTGTTGTTGAGTTTCATGTGGGTGGGCATGAGCGTGCCTGGGGGGGGCATGAGCGTGCCGTCCTGTGGTGCGTGTGTGACATCTCTGAGCGCGGGGTGTGCACACGTTGGGGTGTGTACAGGTGGACGAGCGGGCCGGCCCTTGGGGGCCCATGCTGCGACACGGATTCAACATGTGTGAACGAGTGAATGCGCGGAATGTAAGTGAAACACGACCTCATACCGCGACCTGGACTGACGCTCACTCTCTGGCCCTGCACTCTACGGTGCGTCGCGCAATGCCAATGCGCAATGCTTGGGCAGACCAATTCGGCAATTGCAGCACATGCACATGTGTGTGGGACTATCTATCAAAAGCAATATGGCCTTGCTCCTCCTCAAATGTCACAGGAGCAAGTACAAACCCGCGAGGTTTACTCGCGCGTGAGCTCGCGCAATCTGCCATCTCGGCATCGAGATTGCCATCG
Source organism: Chrysochromulina parva (assembly GCA_002887195.1). Taxonomy (NCBI): domain Eukaryota; phylum Haptophyta; order Prymnesiales; family Chrysochromulinaceae; genus Chrysochromulina; species Chrysochromulina parva. The sequence goes on from PJAB01000130.1 coordinate 12,040, forward strand.
AGAACATTTTTCAGAGTACCTCACTGGGTGGCGCTCAAAGCGTGTTGCGAAACACTTGGCGGGAGGGACGGCTCATCATGCTGACTCATCATCGCGTCCGCCTGCTGCTCTTGCTGGTCACGCATGAGGCGGCCATCAGTTTGCGGATGGCGCCCGCACCGGTGCGACCCACGGCATTCCGGACCACCGCTCCTCAGCTCAGCAGCGCCGCGTGGATCGTCTATCCCTCGGTCGCCACACCGACGGTGGCCGTGCAAGCCCTTGAGATGTGTGGCATCAGCCTAAAGGTGGCGTGGCGATTGGCTGGTATCGCCGCCGCCGCACTGGCAATCTACCGTGCCTTAATCGCTCTCGTCACAGTCGGAGCTTTGCCCAAGGTGCTCATGCGATTCGCACGCAAGGAGGAGGACTACATGAAAGGCAAGATCCGCCTCGACAAGGCCAACCTCTTCAAGCGCGCCCACGCGTACCACCAGCGGGAGCAGCTCGGTGACGACTGGTCACTCTCGCAGGTGCTCGTTCGTATGCTCAACTCTCACAAGTACGTGCTCGCGCCCTCGATGGTCCGAAACAACGCAGGCGATGTGCGCGGCGAGGCGGCCGAGGCGTACTTTCGTCTCGCGCGCGGCGAGCCCGCGACCGAGGCCGCCATCCGCACGATCCTGCACCACGCGAACACCGGGCCTACCGACGGCAAGTCCGCCGCCGCCGCCGCGGAGTCCGCCGCTTCCGCCGAGCCCGCCATTAACGACGCCGAGCCCGCCATCGGCGACGCCGAGCCCGCCATTAACGACGCCGAGCCCGCCATTGGCGACGCCGAGCCCGCCGCCAAGACCAAGGCTGCCGAGCACGAGCTTTCGACGACGACGCTGCTCGGCGAAGCGGGCGCGGGGGCCACGGCGCTCGAGACGGCGCTCGAGACGGCGCTCATCGGCGAGCCGGTGCTTGTGGGCAAGGAGGCGGCGCCCGCGGACGGGCCTGGTCCCGCCGCCGAGATAGATCGCGAGATCGACGCCGAGATCGACGACGAGATCGACGCCGAGATGGGCGCCGAGATCGAGACTGAGATCGACGCCGAGATGGGCGCTCTGCGCGAGGCTCTCGCCGAGCGCGGCCTGAGCATCGAGGGCAAGAAGAACGAGCTCCAGGAACGCCTGCTTGAGGCCCTCGATGCGCAACCCGCCGCGCTCGAGACGACGCTCGAGACGACGCTCGAGACGACGCTCGAGACGACGCTCGAGACGACGCTCGAGACGACGCTCGATGTGCAGCCCGCCACGCCGCCGCCCGCCCAGGACAGCGCAGCGCCGTCTCGAGCGGGCTCCTCGCCCTCCACCGCCACCTCGGTACCCTCCGCCGCCGAGCTGGCCCGCGTGGCCACCGCCGCCGAGCTGGCCACCGAGCTCGCGTATCTTCAGGCCGCTTGCGAAGCAGCGAAGGCCGAGGCGGCGGAGGCGCATCTGCTCGCGACGACGCGCGCGGAGGGGATGGCCGCGCTCGAGACGGCGCTGCGAGAGACGGCGCTCGAGACGGCGCGGGCGGCGCAGGCGGCGCAGGCGGCGCTCGATACGGCGCTGCATGAGGCGGCGCGGGCGGCGCAGGCGGCGCAGGCGGCGGAGGCACACGCGATGGAGCTCGACGAGGAGCTCACAGCGGCACATGCCGCGCTCGAGGCAGCGCGCGAGGCGGCCGCCACCTCCGAAGCTCGCGTACTGGCCCTTGCGGCCGCCGAGCGTCATCAGTTGATGACGGCGGCGGACGCGGCGGTGGCGGCGGAGCGGCAGGTGGCCGAGGCGGCGGCTGCGGAGGCGGCCAAGGCGCGGGAAGAGATCGCGCGCCTTGAGCGGCAGCTGACCAAGATGCAGACGGCTCCTGCCATGGGTGGATGGTGGGAGAGCAAAGGTGCATCCAGCACGAGCACGCGCGGCGGCGGCGGCAGCTACGGCGGCGGCGGCGGCGGCGGCAGCGGCGGCGGCGGCGGTGGCTCCGTCGCGGGCGCCGTTACGCTGCTGCCGTCAGAGAGGAGGCAGCTAGAGAGGGCGTTCCAGGCGAAGCTCGCGTCCCTCGAGCTCGAGCTTGCAGGGACGCGCGCGCAGCTTGAGGCGTCGCAGGCGCGTGCTGAGGAGCAGCGACGAGAGGCTACTGAGGTGGCAACAAGAGAGCGTGCTGAGGAGCAGCGAGAGCGTGAAGCGACGGTTGCCGCGCACGCCGCGCACGCCGCGCACGCCGCGCACGCTGCTCCCGCAGCTCCGCTGGCTGCCGCCCGTAAGCCGAGGCTGGACGTTTCATTCGAAGGGGTGGACGTGAGTCCGGCGATCAGGGAGGTGCTCTCTGGGCTCGACTTGGCCGCGCCGACGACGGCCATGCCGACGACGGCCGTGCCGACGAAACCGACGAAACCGACAGCGGCCATGCCGACGAAACCGACGAAACCGACGACGGCCGTCCCAATGGCCAGGCCTGCGTCCGCCGGTGCACCGCCCAACCTAACGGCGGCCGTGCCGACGAAACCGCCCGACCAAACGGCGGCCAGTCGTGCGCCAGCGAAGCATCCTTACCGGTACTCGAGCGCACAGATCGATGAGATGACCGTGCGACAACTGAAGCGCGCCCTCGAGGAGCGCGGCGAGAGCTACGATCTGACGTGGGCGGAACGGCCAGACGAGCGCAAGTTGCTGCAGCAACACGCCACCTCGCTCCGCACCATGTGCACCGACGCCTCCTCTGGCCCAAATGCAGACTCGGTGGATGAGTTCGCTCGCTTTCGTGATCTCCGGGCGATCTCCGAGCCAGATGCAGGCTCCTTGGACTCGTGGGGCGGTCATCCAAGGCGCTTTCGTGAGCCGCTTCGATCAACTCCGGCGTCCGCTGTACCGCCCAGCGCGCCGGGACAGCGCGTCGCGGGCAGCCCGCAAGGCCCGAGCCGCGGAGATCCCATCTCGGACCGCGGAGATCCCATCTCGGACCGCGGAGATCCCATCTCGGACCGCGGAGATCCCTTCTCGGACCGCGGAGATACCATCTCGGACCGCGGAGATACCATCTCGGACCGCGGAGATACCATCTCGGACCGCGGAGATCCCTTCTCGGGCCAGCGTCCGGGCAGCCCGCAAGGGCAACCCGGACCGTCCGGTCAACCCACAAGGCCCGCCTCCACAGCTGTGCCGCCCTGCGCGCCAGCCTACCGGGAGGGCCTCCAAGTGCAAGTGCAAGACCAGCCGCCAGATGGGACGTTTGAGAAGATCAAGAGACGGTTAGAGCAGGAGTCCATGGCGAGGCTGCGAGGCCGCCCCACTCACTTCATCAACCCTGCGCACGTCTGGTCAGAGAACGGACCAAACAGGATGATGCCGTAGAGACCGGGGAAGGGCGATGCGGCAAAGAGGCGGTACCGGGGTATGAATACGGCGCTGTACTGCATAGGCACGAGACGCACGAGACGAGACGAGACGCACGAGACGCACGAGAGCCCAACGGTAACCCGATGGGGCGACTCGGCCAGCGACGGCGACGCGCAGAGCGAAGGGCGGGGCGTGCAGCGAGAGGTGCCAGCTTCCAGGGGGTGGTATTCGTGTGTGCGGCCCAGGAGCCCGAGGAGCGCTCACAGAGCGTGTGGGCGCATGTGCTGCGACCTGAGATCCTGAGTGCTGACAGTGCCGCCAAGCGCAAGGTGAGACCCTGCCTGCCGTGAAGGATGGTCCAACAGCGCCACCTCTCGTCTCTGGCGCGCTTGCCGCTTGGCTCGAACATACTCGAAAACCGAACGCCATGTCCTCACTGCTGCGTAGGGTACGCGTCGCGTGTCCGTGTACACGCACAACTGTGGAGTTCAACGTGATCCGACGCGTAGTCTCGTACTTCTCACCTACTTGTTCTCCGAGGGCACGTATGTCAGCATTTATGACCGGTGTCACCTCTAGATGGATCCCCCTTCCGCCATCTCCGCCCACTCCGACCGTCCCGTCCTCGCCCTGCTGGCTTCCGGAGCACATTCGATAGGCTTCCACGTCGATGGCGCGTTGTCTGTTGTTTATGTATAGACTTGACTTGACATCTATCACATGAGGAATTTGATGCAGTAGCGATCTCGCAGCTCCCTTCGAGGGATGTCGTCGTTGTCGTCGTCGTCGTCGTCGTCCAAGAACCAAGATACTTGAACATGAATACATGTGACAACACAGGAATTCGCTAGCCTCCTTGTACAAAAGGTGGCCAGTGTCTCGTGCGAAAAAGAGCCGGCACTGTTACTGCCTGCTCCGTGTCTCGTATGGGGTCATGTAAGGCGTGTGTATTCTGAGAGGGCAGTAACCGTGCCGTGGACCTGGCGGTCGCGTGCGGTGTTAACATTCACATTCATGTCGACACAAAGAAGTACCACGACCCCGTTCGTCGTCGCCGCCGCAGCCGCCGCCGCTGTCGCGATGCTCATGTTCTTACGGGTTCGCCGCGCTACCATCCGGGGAAGCCGCACGCTGCTCTCCGTGGAAGTCGCACGCTGCTCCAGCAAGAGTCGCACGCTGCTCTCCGGGAAAGGCGGAGTGTACTGTGTCACAGGAGCAGAGGCTGGCCTCGGTCTGGCTACGACGGCCGCGCTCGTCGACGCTGGTGCCAAAGTCGTCATGGGCTGCGCAGATCTTCAAAAGGGCCAAACTGTTGCGTCGACAATCAACGGCGTCACAGGCAAGCAGTCAGCCGTCGCATGTGGCGCCCTCGACCTTGGCAGCAGGCAATCCATCCGTGAGTTTTGCTCATCGCTGCAGCACCTCCTCGATCGAGAGGGGGAGCGATTAGAGGGGCTGGTGCACAACGCGGGCGTGATGGGGCTCGGAACGTTCACCACCACAGCCGATGGCGAGGAAGCGCAGTGGGCCTACAATTATGCCGGGCCCTTCCGATTGACGCTGGGGCTGTGGAGCAGGCTGGTAAGTGATGATACCAAGGTCATCTGCCTCACGTCGACGTCGCACTGCACGCCCGACAAGCCCCTGGACCTGTCGGCGGTCAACTCGAAGGCCACGTACAATGGATGGGGCGCGTATCAGCAGTCAAAGCTCGCCGCCCTCCTCTTTTCCAATGAGCTCAACCGGCGGCTCGCCGTCGCCGGCTCCGGCGCGACGAGCCGCGCCGTGTGCGAGAACGACAAGTACTTTTACCTGCCGCAGCTCCTGCTCCCCGACGACAAGGCCGCGCTGTCGAAGGGGCCCACGACGACCCTCGCAGCGCTCAGCGGCCTCGGCGGCGGCGGCTCCTACCTCGTAGACGCTCAGGTCGGTATCCCGGGTCAGCACGGCCAGAGTGAGGCCGACGCCCGGCGCTTGTGGGAGTGGACGCTCGCCAGGCTGTAGTGGTGTCGTTGTTACAGGCTTCACACGCGTGCATGCGTTACCCTATTCACACCCTATTCGCGGATACAACTATACACTGCACTGACTCGAACTCTATTACACGACATAACTCGACGCGCTCCACGGAGGCCAAGGCGCAGTTATCATAATACGACGCACACCGCACGACACGTGGTCGTAAACGCTGCCAAGCCAGCGACGCGCCGAGTCACCATTCGCCACAACGCCAGCTCACCCAAGCTCTGTGCGCTTGCAATGCATCTGCCAGCCTAGTTGCCTTTGCGTACGAGCTCCTGATAGCGCTGAAGCCCCTTGGCAGGAGGCATAGCGCCACTGCTGCTGCTGTAGTCGCCACCGACGCTACCCGTCAGGTAAGCACCCCCCACACGCGCCGCCTGCTTGGCCCGCAGCCTTGCGAGCTTCTCCGCAGCAGTCTCAGCTGTCGGCGGCGCATTGGATGCGGCGACGCCCGCGGCGGCGCTGGTGCTGCCGCCGCCGCCGCCGGCGGCGCTGGCGCTCACGACGGCGCTGGTGGAGGAGGCTGGCGCACTCCTAGACGCCGTCGTGATCGCACTTTGAGACGCAGCGACGCCGTCGTCGTAGATCTTCGACTGATTCGACTGAGGCGGTTTGGCCTCCGGAGCTGCGCCAGCGTAGCCGCTGCCACTTGGCATGGCGGGCGCCGTGGCGCTGAACGCGCCCGGGACGGCGCTGTGCGCGCCTGGGACGGCGCTGAACGCGCCCGGGACGGCGCTGTTCGCGGCGGCCGCATTCGAGGGCGCCGATGGGCGATCGCGCTCACCACAGCGCTCTCGATCGTGCTGCGGGGCCCATCTGTCGTGCTGCGCGATGGTCTGCGCGCTCGCATGCGGCGGCGGGTAGCCTGTGGAATGCGGCGGGTAGCCTGTGGAATGCGGCGGGTAGCCTGTGGAATGCGGCGGGTAGCCTGTGGAAAGCTCGCGCCGCTCGTCGCGCCGCCCGTCACGGCGCTCGTCATGACGGTAGGGATCTCGATGCTCATCACGGCGCTCGCCGCGCCTCTCATCACGATGGCGCTCATCACGGCGCTCGTCTCGCCGATCATCCATGCGGTAGCGACCGTCTCGATCGGCGCGATCGCGCTCTCGATCACGCTCGTGATCTCGCTCATGATAACGCTCGTCACGGCGCTCTTCACGGTACCGATCCCCCCAGGCCCCGCCCTCTCCCCCCGCTCCCCCCGCTCCGCCCCGATCACGCTCCCATTGCCCGCCGCCGCCACCAACAGGCGCCGCATCCAGATCTGCGTACGATCTCGCATCCGGATCTCGATCTCCGTACGGCACGGCAGCGCGCCAAAGGTCGGCGTCGTCCTGACCCCACACACGCTCCGGCTCCCGCTCCCGCTCGGCGCCATAGACGCCCGAGACGGCGCCATGGACGCCCGAGACGGCGCCATGGACGCCCCGATCGATTGGGCCTTCGCGCCGGCCAGCCTCGCCCGCGGGCAGCCCGGGCACGCGGCTCGTCTCGACGGTCCGGTGCGCGGCCGACCCTTCGTCGCTCTCGTGCAGCTTGGCGAGCACGTCGCGGGCCACGGGGACCGGCAGCCGCGGCAGCATGGTGCCATGGTATTCCTGCTCCGTGAGGAGGCCGCGCAGCCAGCGGCCGATGGTGCTGACGGGGCCGTCGGCCCCCTCGACGTAGAGCTCCTCCGGGTCCGCCACGAACGGCTTGCACCAGGTCCACAGCTCCTTGGGGTCGCATGCATGCCGGAGGTAGAGGAAGCCGAGCGCGCGGATGTAGGGCGAGTCGGTGTGGTTGAGCATGCGCCGTATCTGGTGGGTGGTGATCTGCAGCGTGTACAGCTTGAAGAGGAGCATGTACCCCGTCGAGGGCGTCCCCGCGTTCGAGACGCCCCGCAGGCCGGAGCACATGCCCGACGCTTTCTGCGACTTGTGCGTGCCGGGCACCCACGGCGTCACAAACTTGCAGTCGTAGTAGATTTGGTCGACGACGTCCTCAAACGTCTTGAGCTCGGCGAGCCCCTTGAAGTAGTCGTCCGAGCGGATGTTCTCGACGAGCATCGAGTTCAGGTTCATGTTGCCCACGGCCGAGTACGGGTGGCACGGCATCACATCGGCGATGCTCTCGAGCGTGTTGTCGGCAGCGGCATCGTCAACGGCGCCGATGGGGCGGAAGGCCTGCGGCTCGTTATCGCCATTGGGCTTGTGCAGGCGGTCGTCGTTGCGGCCCGAAGAATAGTTGTTCTTGACCATCGAGACGCCCGATCGCAGACGCAGACGCGGACGCGCGGCGATGTGAAGGAGACGATAAAAAGGTCAGTTCAAAAAGGCTGAAGGGTTCACCGCCCGGATCTAACCCCCAAACTCCGACCCCCCCACTACTCTCTACTGCGCCTTCTGGTTCTGCGCGCACTCCCGGCCCGCATTAGACTGACCTTAGTCTGACCCACAACCGCACACAGACGCGGCGCGCACGCACGCGCGCACGCACGCACGCTCGAACGTTTCCGGATTGTGACAATGCGACGGCTCAGTCTTCACTCGCCGTTTCCTTGATCTTCACCTGTGCGACGAAGACTTTGCCACCGACGGCGACTGGCACCAACGCCGATGTTGGGTCCGGCCTCGGGGATTTGCGATCCGAGGGCGATTCCATATTTGGGTCCGGCCGTTGGGATTTGCGATCCGAGGGCGATTCCGGGGCTGGGGGGTCGGCTACCGGTACGGCCGGGGGTTCGGCGCCCGGCTCGGCGCTCGGGCGCTTCCACTGAGTCTTCTTGGTGCCGTCCGCCGCCTTGTACCAGTAGTAAGTGCGACCGTCGGGCCCCTGGGCCTGCTTCCAGCCAGCCGGCAAGGACGGCACGGCTGCCGCCTTCTCGGCCGCCGCCTTCTCGGCTGCCGCCTTCTCCGCTGCCACGGTCTCGGCCGTCGCCGGTGTGCCATCTTCCGCACTCGAAGAGGCTCGTTGAGGTCTGGGCTTCTTGGGCTTCGACCACGGAAAGCAGCCATCGCCCGGCAAGTCCACGGGCTCAAGAGGGTCCAACGGCAACGCCGGAGCAGGGCTCTCCTTGACAAGCTTGTCGAGCAGCTGGCAGTCGCGCATCACGTGGGCGTGGCGTCGCTTTTCCATCAGTGTGAGTGCTGGGAGCGCAAGCAACAAAGGTCCGAAGAGGAGCGCTCGGTAGAGGGTCAGCTCGGTGGAGACTATCTCGGTTCGAGATGCGTGGTCGCTTTGCACCCAGTAGAGGCGCGCCACGTCTTTCCATCCGATGGTGTCCACGGTCAGCTCGCGAAGTCGCTCCTCATGCTCCCACCGAATCTCTTGGCGCAGCTGGGCCAGCGATGCGCAGGGCGTGTAGAGTGGCGCACGAACCCATCGGAATCCTGTGGAGCACTTGGTACAGCGGCTGCTGCCATCGTCGCTGCGCTCGGTGACGACGGCGTTGCAAGAGGGGCAAAGCCGCCAGTGCTGCGCTCGTGCGAGCCGGTTGCGCATGGAATCGGAGAGACCCGACCAATTGTCCTCAACCGAAGACGGGTATGGACATGGGTCTTTCGACCCTACGGGAAGACTCCCAGCCGTTGCCGTCGCTACGAGCCGTGTTGTGGTCCCCGCACGCCACGATTCCATGTGAGTCAGACCCACCGCGGTGTTCGACGGACCTGCGACCCACCGCGGGTTTTCACTCCCAGCCCCTTGGTTTTCACCGCGGATCGGCGACCCCTGAGCGTTTCTCTTCAGGCAACGGTCCACTTGCAGCCGCGCGGACGCTGCCACCACGGCCGTCTCCACTGCGTCGCCGTGGCGTACCCGGGTTCGCCGCCCCCTCACCCTCGCTTGTACGACCGACGCAGCACGGTACCGGAAGCCTGTCGATCCCAAGTCCTTGGTGCCTCCGTAACGGTCGTTTGGAGTCGGTGCCATGGCGTCGTAGGAGACGCTGTCCTCTAGCATGGAATCCAGCCATCTGCGCTGCCTGTCGAGGTCGGACATAGGAGGGCCGCGAGAGCGAGGGTCTTCGAGCTCCTTCGAGCTCCTTCGCGTGTCCGAGCTCGAGTCCCTTTGCGTGTCCGAGCTCCTGGTCTCGCTCTCACTCTGAACCACAACGGGCGAAGTGGGGCCAGGCCCTGGCTCGGGTTCTTGCTCGGGTGGTGGTGCTGGTGCTGGTAACTCGGAATGACTTACTGATTCGATAGCCCAGCGAGGGCCCCAGGTGCTCATCTCCATCTTCTTGACGACCTTGACGCGATGCCTCGACGGAGACTCGGCCCTTTCGGAGGCTGCAGAATCGGGAGGGTCTGAGGCTGCTGGATCGAAAGTAAGAGCCGCAGCTGATCGCCGAAACGAGAAAGTGGGGCCGTGGCGAATGCGCTCCTCGACGGGCTGCACTTCCACTTTCCCCTCCGTGACGAGAAGCTGGCGTTTGAAGAAGGTGTGCTGTTTGAGTTCGCTGCTCTTGGCGACTTCAGCGGACAGCCCGACCCCAAACATCGAACCTTGGTTCGAACTAGACGCCTTGCGTGCAGTGTTGAAGGCGCCTCGTGACCTCCCCAGCATGACAACTTGCGCGATTCCTGGTGAACTCTCAAGCTTCTCCGATTCCCTCGCAATAGCAGCCGCAGCCTTCCAAAGCGATGGCGATCGCGCAGTCTGCGTCGAGCCAGCGTCGAGGGCTTGGGCGGGCGGCATCGACGGCTGACGCGACAAGGAGGCTGGTTGCCTTTCGCGCGGTCGTCGGGACCGCGACGCCCGCGAGTGTGTCGCGAGTCGAGTCAAGTCAAGACAAGTTTAAGATCAAGTTTCAGGTCAAGTTCGAGTTCAAGACAAGCATGAACTGCATGAGATAATGAACATGATTGCGTCCGCGATGCAGATAATGAACATGATTGTGTACGCGATGGGGCCGTTCTCTGCCAAAGCGTCGGCCGAAGGATCGGCCGAAGCGTCAATATTTGTGTCCGCAGCGCGGAAAACTCGGAAAACGCGACCGTCTGTGTGATCTGTGTTTCCGTCCCGTGTGTGTCCCGGGTTCCACCGAGGGTTTTTTGCATGAGATTTCTGAGCTCTGTGAAGGTGTGAATGCTGGTCGGCTCGCCGCCCACGCTCTCGTGGCCTGCGACGAGGCACAGCGATACCTCGCCCAAACTCACGCGGCGAGCGCACTTCGTGCCCGATGGAGGCGTTCGCGAGCTCAGGCGGGCGGACACTGATCCAAAGCAGAGTCTGAGAGTCAAGGAGTCGGGCACTTCGTGGCGCGTGCGCTGCTCGTGGCTCGTGGGAGCAGTGGGAGCGCTGCTCGTGTTGCTCGGCGGTGGCGGCCAATGGATCCTCAGTCAGCTCGATGCGATGTTCGAGCCGAGCGCTTCTCTTGGCGGCGGCGTGTTGCCCAACCGACGACGGCAGCAGCTCAAGCTTCCGCAACGGCTCAAGCTTCCGCAACGGCTCAAGCTTCCGCAACGGCTCAACATCCTGTATGTGCTGCTCGAGGACTTTGGCACGATCGGCTCCTCCGTGTTTCCGCTGCACACGCCGGGCGGCGCTCCTAATGGCACCACGCCACACCTCGAGGCGCTCGCGCGGCGCGGCGTGGCCTTCCAGCGAGCCTACTGCAGCGCACCGATCTGCAACCCGTCGCGCAGCTCAATGCTCACGGGTCGCCGGCCGTCGCACACGCGCGTGTTCAACAACTTTGACGAGTACGACGCGCACGTGCCGCCGGGCACGCCGCACCTCGTCCACTTCCTCCGCGATGCCGACCCGAGTGCGAGCGTCGCGTGCAGCGGCGGCAAGATCTTCCATGAGGCGTGCGACTTCTTCCCTCGCGGCTTCTCCATTCCGGATGCGTCGCCGCCGCCGCCGACTGCCAACGAGCGTACGCTGATTGCGCTCGAAGCTCTCAGGTCCGCCTGGCCCCTGATGGCCCTTGATTGCCCTTGATTGCCTCTGATTGCGCCTCTGATTGCGCCTCTGATTGCCCTTGATGGCCTCTGATTGCGCCTCTGACTGCCCTTGATGGCCTCTGATTGCGCCTCTGATTGCGCCTGATGGCCTCTGATTGCGCCTCTGATTGCCCTTGATGGCCTCTGATTGCGCTCGACGTTCTCAGGTCCGAGGGCGGTGGTGACAGCGGTGGTGGTGGCGGCGGCGGCGGCGGCGCTGGCGCTGGCGGCGCTGAGGACATGATGAGCAACGACTACAAGAAGACCGATTCGACCATCAGCCTGCTGCGCCAGTACGCCCGCAACGGCGCTCGCTTCGTCCTCCCTGATGGTCCCTGATTGGCCCTAATTGCGTCGCTCATCAGGTACGCCCGCAACGGCACTCGCTTCTTCCTCGCGGTTGGGCTCTCGGCCACGCACGTGATGCGCCCGGGCGCCTTGTGCAGCGACCGCGCCGCGCGCGCAGGCAGCACGGGCAGCCCGCGTGCGCGGCTCCCTCTGCCCGCGGCCGTGACGCTCGCGCCGGCTCGACAGGAGGAGAGGCGGCCTCCGCTGGTGACGTGGCCTAACTACGACCTGAAGGCGGATGCTGCGATGCAGAAGCGCAAGCGGCGCATGTCGACGGCCGAGGCGCGGCTGGCAGTGAGCTCGTCCTACGCGTGCAGCCAGTCACTTCTGATTGCCTCTGATTGCTTCTGATTGCTTCCCTCATCAGGTGAGCTCGTACTACGCGTGCGCGTCGCACGTGGACGCGCAGCTAGGCCGGCTGCTCGGCGCGCTCGAGACGACGCGCCTCGCGCCCACGACGGCGCTGATCGTGCATGCAGACCATGGGGTTTCGTTAGGACGGCACGGCCGTTGGTCCAAGTATGCGCTGTACGAGGAGGTCACACGCGTGCCGCTGCTGATCATGGTGCCGGGGCTGCGTCAGGGCGTGTCGGTCACCGAGCTCGTGGAGGGCATCGACCTGCTGCCGACGCTGCTCGACCTGTGGGGAGTTGGGCGGGCGGACCCACCGAGTGTGGGCGCCGTCCCGGGCGGCGCGCGCTTCCGACTCGGAGGCCAAGCAATCAACCTTGATGGCGACTCGCTGCTGCCGCTGCTGCTGCACGAGGCGCCCGAGACGGCGCCCGGAACGGCGCCCGGAACGGCGCCCGGAACGGCGCCCGGAACGGCGCCCGGCGACGGTTGGGGGGGCGCGCCAGTGGGCGAGGCCGCGCTCTCGTGGGCGCTCTGGCCCAAGTGGTACGTACGCTCGGAGCTGCACGAGAGCTTTCGACGAAACCTGGTTGAGGAGCCTCTCGCAGGCGCGGCGGCGGTGACGGAGAAGAGCTGGCGAGGGGTGCAGGTGCGTCCGTCGGGGGCGGCCAGTCACTTCTAATTGCTATGCCTCTGATTGCTTCTGATCGATTCCCTCGTCAGCTCTATGTGCGCACGCGCCGGTACGCGTACACGCTCTACCTCAAGCTCGATCCCGACAACCAGACCGATCCGAACTTCAAGGCTGCGGCGACGCGCTGGGAGGCGGGCACGTACCGGCTCGTCGACGAGACCCTCTACAACCTTGAGCTCGATCCGGGGGAAGCCAATAACATTGTGTACGACGGCGATCAGGCCGAGGCGCGCGGGCGGCTGCTCGAGCTTTGCCTGCGCGATTGGGGCGTGCGGCTGCGCGGGCCGCGCTCGACGAGCCGCCGCGTCCGAGCAAAGTATTTGGTGTCGCTCGCCAAAGGGGCGAGCTGATTCGCGAGATCGCGAGCTCAGCCTCCGGCCGCCCCGTCGGCGTGTGGAATGCCGAGACGGAGGCAGCCCGGAGCTGGGTCCTCTCACAAACCACGTGCAAGCATGAGCCCAACATGTGAGCCACACTACGGCGTGGCGTGTGTATTTCGTATTCACTATTCAGAATCACAATCAGAAGACAGAACGCGTATTTGGGTACTGATGCGAGTTTGCCGGGGACGGCGTCGTATAACCGGACGGGACGGGAAAGATCTTCAGAATCTGAGCCCCGCCGCTCCCCGGCTCCCGTGCCCTCGCAGGTCTTCCCCGGACTCCGCTCCCGGTCCCTCCGCTTCCGACGCGCTACGCGCTCAGTCCTCACGATGCCTCACGTCTCCAGTCGAGTCGGCGAGCAGGCGGAGCAGTGTCGTGTGCAGTGTCGCTCCGTCGCTGTCGGTCACTCTTCACCCTTGTATGAGCCGTCGGACACCCGAAGCGTCCCTTGCTGTGCTCTTCCGTAGGCTTCTCATCCAGGGTGCGTAGCGACAATCCTTTTCTTGTCATCTTTAGCTTGTCGTCTCTCGCGTCGCCCCTCCCCTGCCTCGGTGTGGACTCAGGCAGCCATGCCGGAGTACGGGCGCGGCCGCTTGAACGCCTTCTGGCCTTGGATGTCTTGCGCCGTGTTGGTGGCCACCGTCTCGAGTCCAAGGAGCTCTGCCGCCTTGCGCCGCTCCGCAGCGATCTTATGGGCCGTCGCGTGGGCCGTCGCGCGAGCCGTTGCGAGCTCGACGTGCTGCGCGGGCGTCAGTGGTGGCGGCGCCGGCGCGGGCGGCACACGCGGCACAGGCAGCAGTGGTGCTGCCGATGTGCCGGGCAGTGGGGCGTTGTAGCTGGTGCCTGCGGTAGCGGCGGTGGCGGCGGCAGCAACGGCAAAATGACCGGCTGCCTGTGCTGTTGTTGCGGGCCCAGCGCCGACCGTGGACGGCGGCGGCTGCATGCCCGCGGGCAGCGGCGCACTTCCAGCAGTGCCTCCGGCGGGAGGGTACCGAACCCCCTGGCGGCGGGCGAGTGCCTGACGGCGTGATTCCTCGATCTTCTGGCGCTGTGCCTCCGTCAGAGTGCCGCTGTCGTCGACGCTGTCGGCGGTCAAGGGCGGCGTCGTCGTTGTCGCCGCCGCCGGCGCCGGCGCCCTTGCCGGCGCGATCGTCGCCTCGGCCGCAAACATGACCTCGTCGATGGCCGCCAATGGCGATGCCCACCCAGACAGCTGGGGCCGCGGCGTGATCGCGTGTGGCTCTGCGGCACCGTAAGCGGCACCGAGTGCCAGGGCACTGCGCTCCGGGGCCGCGGAAGGCAGCATGCGCTCGGACATCTGCTGCAGGAGGGCCATCTGCTGCAGGAGCGTGCCTTGCACCGCGCTGACTTGACCCTCGATCCTCTCGATCTGCACGTCGATCACCCGGGCTCGCGACTGCTCGGCGGCAAGGGCCGCCTCGATGCGCTCAAGGGCCTGGACGACCGCATCAGGGACGGCAGGCGGCAGCGGTGGGACGGTGGGCGGCAAAGGGGCGGCACAGGGCGGGGCGATGGCCGATGGCGTATCGACGCCTGCTGCGGAGTTCACGCTGCCGCCGTCCCAGCACGTCCCTCCGCCATTTCCACCGCTGCTGCCCGCAGCCAGCTCCGATGCGAGTGCGGCGGCGTCGACAGGCTCAGTGGCGGATGTCACGGCATGGTCAGCAGTGATTTCAGCAGCTGCCTCGGGCTCGCGCTCCACAGCTTGCTCCTCCTTCTTGCACTTGCGCTTGGCTTCCTTGCGCCCGAGGCCAGCTCCCGTGGCAGCTGGGACTGCAGGGGCTTCTGCGTCGCCACTGCTCCCCGCAGCCTCGGCAGAAGCAGCCGTGGCGGGCTCAGACGCGGCCAGGCGCGCGGTGGTCACCATGGCTCCCTTGCGGCGGTGGGATCTGTACATCGACAGGAGAGGGGAGGGGTGCTGAAGCGATGAGCTCCGGAACGTGAAGAGATGCATGCAAGTCGCAACCTATTCGCCGACCGGTTGCGAGAGCGAGGGGCGTGGAGGGCCGGGGGGGTGTACTCGACCGCTTTTGGGGGGAACCCGGTACCGGGACCCCTCCTTACTTTCGGTCAAAAGGGTCATGCTGTTCGTCACGCTGCTCAGCATCCTGTTCCTCGCTCTCCCCGAGGTGTGTGGGACCTACCTGGATCTCCTCGCTGTCGCCCTGCTCGTCTTCTCTGCAGCCGTCGCTGCGGCGATCAGATATCGCGAAGCTCTGATCACGGCTGCGCTCACCTCGCCTCGGCTCTCCAAATTTCGGCTGCGCGCGGCCACGGCAGCGCTCGAATCGATGTTGGGGCCGGTGGACGTCCGGGAAGCAGTCTTCAGCAGCGAGCGCATTGTGCTCCTCGGCCTTACCGTACCCAACCCCGAGCTTGAGGGCGTCTGCTGGTCGCACCCCACGTTCCTCACTGCCGAGATGATCGAGATAGGCCTCGCCTCCAGCGGCCTCTCGGGCGCCCTCTCTCTGCTTGGCGCATGCTCAGTGCGCATGTTTGGCGTCGACGTCATGCTGGGCTGCCCGCGCCGCCACATTCGCAAGCTACGCCTGCACGGCATCGTGGTCCGTCGTGAGGAGATCACGCCGGGCGGCACGACCAACAGCAGCCTCTTCTTTGAGCGACTCACGACGCCTGCGGCGGAGGACAAGAGCGCCGCCGAGGCCGCCGCGCCGCCATCCGTGAGCCGCGGGCCGTCCCCCGTGAGCCGCGAGGACGACCAGTCGCAGGGCGACAAGTCGCTACGAGAGGAGGATGAGGAGGAGGAGGAGGAGAGCATAGCAGCAGCGGCGGCACTCGAAGATGAGCGGCAATCGAAGTCGAAGAGGACGCTTCGTTCGTTTGTGGGCGGCAAGTTCCGTGGCGTCAAGGACGCGATGGTGCGCGAGGGGCTCGCCTGGGCGTGCGGCGACGTCGTCTCTCGTATCCTAACGCAGCCCGAGTACACCATCCGCGAGCGCGACGCGACTCGCGCTGCTCACGACGACGCGCAGAAGAGCCTGCGGCACTATGTGGCGGTCGACCACCTGATCGTCTCCTCGGTGACGCTCATGATCGGCAGCATGGCGACCACCGTCGCCGCCAACGGCCCCGATGGCCGCAGCGGTCGACGCAGCGGTGACAGCGCGCCCGAGCCGAGCGCCGTACCGAGCGCCGTACCGAGCGCCGTACCGAGCGGCGCCGCTCAGGCCTGGTCGACCGTTACCGTTACTGCGGAATCTAGCGACGACGACGAGGAGGGGGAGGAGGACGAGGACGAGGACGCGAAGGCGACGACCACCGAGGCGTCGACGGCTGTCGTTGGTGCGCCAACGCCATCAGAAGCAATCAGAAGCCATCAGAAGCTCTCAGAGACGGCCCTTGATGCGCAGAGCACCGCGGCCTCGGCCTGCACAGCGCCACCAGCGCCGGCTCCCGCGCCTGCGCCACCAGCGCTGCGCCGAAGGCGGTGGCTCGGAGGCGCCGGCTTGACGAATCTCGGAGGCGCCGGCTTGACGAATCCCAAGCAACCCGCCGCAGAACCGGCCGCGCGCCGTCCCGAGCGCCCGTCCAAGCGCCGTCCCGAGCGCACGCTACAGATGGAGGGTCCGCTCTTCGAGCTGCGTGACTTTGAGGGGAGCGTGGGGCGCTTGGGCGCCGTGGTGCTCGCGGGCGGCCTCGAGCGCCTCTTGCGTGCCCAACTCTTCGGCACGCGCCGAGTGAGCGAGCGGCGCGCACGCGAGGCTGCGAGGAGGCAGCAGCCGCAGCCGCAGCAGCAGCCGCAGCAGCAGCCGCAACAACAACAACAGCAGTCCAGCCGCCTCCTCGGCCGCCTCCTCGGCCGCTACCGTTCGGTGGCAGAGGAGAGCGCCGTATCGGGCGCTGTCGTGGGCGCCGTATCGGGCGCCGTATCGGGCGCTATCGATACGGGTGCCGTTAGCCGCGAGCGGTCGCCCGTGCCCGACACGGCGCCAGTGCTCGATGGCGGTTGCCTCCTCCAGACCCTGATCCAGGCCCAGGAGGACGAGGAGGAGGTCGAGGAGAGCATTAGTACCGCAACGGGCACCGCAGCGGCAGCAGAGGACGCGAGCGGCGCTGCCCATGAGGCGCCCGGGACGGCGCGTGCCCCCCTCGACAGTGGCGCGCCTCCCGCGCCCGGGACGGCGCGTGTCCCCCTCGACAGTGCGCCTCCCGCGTCCAAGAAGCGCGCCATCTCGAGCGCCATCTCGACCGGGGTGCCCGGCGTCGTCGGCATGGCCAAGCGAAGGCTTGGGATTGTCGGCTTCTCGAGTGTGAGCTCCAAGCATGAGATTGCCACCTCGAGTGCGAGCTCCAAGCTCGGGATTGTCGGCTTCTCGAGCGCCAACGCGCGCCCGGTGCAGGCGGCCGCGGTGCCGGTACCGGCAGTCAATTGCCCGTTTGGAGTGCCACTGGCGGCCGTTGGCGGGGCTCCGGAAGCGGACCCTCAGCCTCGTGTAGTTTAGTTTATCTTTTTTGTTGTCATCTCGCATCTCCAGTTCATCAGTGTTCACACCCCTGAACTGTGAACCGGCTCGAGCTCCACGATGCAGGGCCGCTCACACGATGTTCGCCGATCACGTGCGGAAATTTGACGCGTGGCGCGCGATCCGAGGTTGCGAAGACGCTTCGGGAGGCCAGCACGACGAGGACGACGGTGCTGCACACGAGGCCAGCGCGGCTCGCGTCCGAGTGCTCTGTTGCCATGGCTACGCTTCCAATCTGCAAGCCTTCCTCTCGCGTCACTGCAAAGACTTGAGTTCGCAAGCACCCACGGCCGGCATGCTTGAGCTGTCCGGCATAGACGGGCCGGCGATCATCCACGACAGCGGTGGGCGGCAGCGTGCATGGTGGCACTTTGAGCCCGAGTTTCCGATGGATCGCACGAGGCAGCCCGACTTTTGGAGGCTCGCCGAGGTGGGCTACCTCGACGCGGCTGCCAACGTGGAGCTGCTCGTGGCCGAGTGGCGGCGCGGGGCTTACGATGGCGTGCTCGGCTTCTCACAGGGTGCTGCGATGGCAGCCATGCTGTGCGCACGACTCGAGATGCTCGAGCGGGCGGCGGAGGGCGCCGGCGCCGCTCGCTCACCTCGGTTCGTCATCCTCGTCAACGGCTTCCGCTCGCCCTTGCCGAGCGACGCCGAGCTCGGCTGGTATCGTGCCCTCGAGCCCGCATCCCTCGCGACACCAGCCCTCGTCATCAGTGGTGAATACGACACGGCCGTTCCACCCAGCCGCGTCGCCGAGCTCGCTGCCCTCTTCGGGCGCCGTACCGAGCACATGGTCCGCGGAGGGCAGCATGCCATGCCACGCCAGCCGGTCGACCTCGGCGCCATCGCCGCGTTCGTGAGGCACGCGATACGCGGCGCTGATCCGAACGCGGGAGGGACTGCTCGGCACTAGTTTACTGTGCCCCGGGCGTACCCTTTTCGTTACAGGTGCACAGCTCGGCTCGGCCCCACGGGCTGGAGGGCTGTACGACTGCATAGGGACCCTAGTTTACACGTCAGTAGCCAGTTCACATGTAGGCATTCGTGTGTGCATTTTGGAATTCAGTTCAAGCTCCAACAACTCCAGTCTCCATCGTGGCGTGGTGAAGCGCGAAGCCGAGGCGTTTTTTAACGGCTGCCGACGCCTCAGTGGGGACAGTGCTTGCAGATGACCAAGAAAAGACGCGCACCCCACTGCGTCTGGTTGTGTCGTGGCAGCGGCACGGAGGGTACGGACACACATAACCGAGAACAGGCACATAGCATACAAACCGAACTCGACCCAGGGTGGACGTGCGGCGTGCCGCCTCTACGGCTCCGGCATGTCGCGTCGCGTACCGACAAGACATGCATCGAAGTAGTCCCAGTAGGATCCCTACTGTTACCCTACTGTACACTCAAGACATGTGGACTTCTACCATCCGATCCGATCGCGACATGCCCGGCACCACAAGGCACCACATGATCAGCGCCTGATGATTCAAAGCCGTGGCGCTCACCATGGCGCTCATCACTTGATGATTCAAAGCCGCGGCGCTCACCATGGCGCTCATCACTTGATGATTCAAAGCCGTGGCGCTCACCATGGCGCTCATCACTTGATGATTCAAAGCCGCGGCGCTCACCATGGCGCTCATCACGTGTTCCCCCAGCATGGAGCTTGGTGTACACGCGCCTTGCCCTCGCCTTGCCCCTTGCTGCATGTGGCCCGCATCCCGCCGCCTTTGTGACGACTTTGCTCATTCGCCGCCGTTGCATGGCATGCATCCCGATCGCATCCCGCCCCACTGCTTCCCCACTGCCCACATGTGCACCCTCCCCCCTTCGGCGCGCGCCGTCAGCCTCGCTCATACCTCGCTCAACCCTCACTCAAGCCAGGATGATCTCCTTCCTCAAGCCAGGATGATCTTCTCACTCAAGCCGGGATGATCTTCTCGCTCAAGCCGGGATGATCTTCTCACTCAAGCCGGTCATGATCTCATCCCTCAGGCCAGGATGATCTTCTCACTCAAGCCGGGATGATCTGGCCGCTCCCGTCGCGCAGCTGGGGGCGCACGAAGCGCTCGGCGTGAGCATGCTGGGGGGACGAGCTAGGCCGCTGCGGCGAGGGGCCTGCCTCGTGGGCCCCCGGCAGTGCGAGCGGCGGGCGAGCACTAAAGGGGCGCGAGTACTCGCGTTGCGCTTGCTTGAGTGCTTCGCGCCGCTTCGCCTCGAACGACTTTTCTTCGGCGACGATGGCCTCGAGCTTGTGGGAGAGGGCCACCTGCCATATCGGGCAATCGGAGGTCATCAGCTTGCAATCAGCTGGTTATCATTGGTCGTCAGCTTGTAATCAGCTGGTAATCATCCGGCAACCGGATGGCAATCAGAAGGCAATCAGAAGGCAATCAGAAGGCAATCAGAATGCAATCAGAAGGCAATCTGAAGCCTCGGGTTCGTGGGCGAGCGCCATCGTGGGCGAGCGCCACCTGCAGACCGCCTTCGCAATCAGATGGCAATCAGCTTGTAATCCGCTGGTAATCATTGGTCATCAGCTTGTTATCAGAGCGCCACCTGCAGACCGCCTTCGCCCGCGGTGCAGCACCGGTCGTCCCATTCCGGCTTCCTCGCCCCGGGTGATTTGGTTGGATCTCCCCCGCCAGATCTCCCCCGCCCGGGGGATTTGGGCGGGAGAGGCAAGCGCCAGGACGGTTCGAGCGTGAGAGGGTTGACGTGCATCAGCTTGCCGTCGGGGCCCATCCGCAGCGACGGTGAGCTGGGCGGCAGGGCGGGGGAGATCTGGCGCTGGGGAGATGGCGCCGAGGGGATGGCGGGGGAGATCATCTGCACGCGTGTCGCGGGGGAGGCTGAGCGCCCTGGTGAGCGCCCTCGAGGCGACGCGCTGCGTGAGCGCGCGCTCTTGGCCGAGCCGGCCCGGTAGCGAAGGCGGGGCGACGGCGGGCCGCGCGCCGTGCCCGGGCGCGGCAAGTCCGGCGAGGTGGGCCGCTTGTTCACGATCAGGTTTCGTCTGAGGGCATCGACCGCTGCGGCTTGGAATGAGAGTTTCGCCCCTTTGGCCATCGAGGCCCGGGCGACCCAGTAGGCGATGTACCGCTGCTCATTGAGGCAGTCGGCGTGATGGGTGAGCTCCGGCTCGACGTGCCACTCTACCGTGTACCCCGCCGCGGAGAGGCGCGAGAACGAGGCGCGCTGCTCGTGCAAGGGGCAGATGGTATCGCGCCCCCCAGCGAAGACGAAGATGGGGGTCTTTGCGTGCTCGCCGCCGACAGGGGTCGTGTGATCGGTGCTCAGCATTGTGCGCAGGCAGAGCAGTGCGCCCAGCGGCGCTCGGTAGCTCATCGCCACGTGCAGCGCGAGCATGCCGCCCTGCGACGCGCCGCCGAAGACGACCCGCGACGCGTCGCCGCCGAGCAACGCGATCTCGCGATCGAGGAGAGCATGCAGCCGGCGCGTCTGCGCGCCCAGCTGGCCCGCCGCGAGCATCGCGTCGTAGCCGTACTGCGCCGGCATGCTCCCATCGCCCGGCGACGGCGACGTGTCCCTGGGCATCATCCAGCAGACGACCTCAGGCCCCCCCGGCAAACTGGTCAGCTTGCGCTGGGGTGCGCGCGGGAAGACGAATCGGCAGTGCACGCCAATCTCGCCAAAGCGCCGATACAACCGGCTGTGCGCCTCCGCGGCCGAGCCCTCCGCGTGCAGCAGGATGACAGTGTGTGTGTGCTCCCCATGCTCTTCGGTCATGACCAACTCCCCGGGGTCCTCTCCCTCGGGCAGCCCCATCATCACCATCTCGACCTCCTTGAGCGTCTCCTTGATGACCACCGACGGCGCGACACGCTTGGGTGTGGAGAGGGAGGCGGAGAGGGCGGCGCCACCCGAGGGCGCGTGACGTGGCGACGCCGCGGCCCGTCCGCTCGACCAAGCGTTGAGCGCGCGCTTCATCTCGCTAAAGTCAATGTGCCCGTCGCCGCTCTCGTCGATCAAGTCGAAGAGGATGTCAATGTCCGCCTTGGTGCAGAAAAAGGCGCCGAGGCATCCGATCGCTCGATGGAACTCCTTGCGGTCGAGAGCGCCGTTGCCGTCGGCATCCCAGTCGCGGAAGAGGGCCATCATCTTCGCATTGTTCGCACCGAGGAAGGTGCACAGCTGCTGCTGCGTCGTCTTTGCGGCCGCCGAGAGCTCGGGACCCCGCCGGCCAGATGCCGCCTCTGCCGCCTCGGCGGCGGCCGCTCGTTCCTCGGCCTCCTCGCGCATCTTCTGCTCCGCCCGCTTGCGGCGCACGCTCGGCGGCTCCTTCCCCGCCGCCTTGGCCGCCGCGTCGGCGGCCCTCTGCGCCTCCTTGACGCCCTTCTCGGAGAGGACCCTCTTGAACTCATCGAAGTCGATATACCCGCCAGCGTCCTTGTCAAACGAGTCGAAGAGCTCTTCGATCTCTTTCTTGGAGGCCGCGTAACCGAGCACCGCGATGCCCTTGCGCAGCTCCTTCTTGTCGAGCGCGCCGTTGCCATCCCGATCCCACTCGCGGAACAGTTGGATCAACTTGACCGAGTGAGACTTGAGGATGTCGAAGATCTGCTCCTGAATCGTCAAATCTCCCGGCACGAGCGTCACCGTCTCGGGCAAGCAGGCGACGCGAGGTCCCACGTAGTTGGCGTTCACGTTCTGCGCCGTCAGCTTGCCGAAGCGGCTCCTGTCCGCCTGCTGCGCTTGGACGCGCTTCAGTGCGCGCCTCGTCGCATCCTTGCCCTGCGAATCGCGCAGCATCGCATGGAGCTCTTTGTACTCAAGCTTCCCGCTCCGGTCCCCATCGAGCGAGTCAAAGACGGCATCCACGTCGGGCTGAGGCACGTCGAACCCGAGCGCGCACACAGCCCGCCAAAACTCCTTCTTGTCCACATTCCCAGAGCGGTCCGCATCCCACGATTTGAACACGTCGACCACTCGACCAGCGGAGCGGAGTAGCGCATCACGCAGCGACCACTGCACGTACTCATGAGGGTCAATCCTGCCATTTTGGTCGATCTCCATGGACAGGAAGCGTTGCTCGAGATCCGCATCCGCATGCTCGCCCTCTTCGCGGAAGCGGACCCACGAATTGAACTCGACCGCATCGAGCCGCCGGTCTTGGGTGACGTCCGTCAGGTCAAAGTCGACCCAGTTGTGACGCATGCCCGGGTCGAAGCCCTCCTCGGCCGTGCCCTGCACATCCGTGGCCTCCACGGCCCCGATGGCAGCGCCTCCCTCGCTCTCTCCCTCGCCTTTGGCATGGGCGGACGGCTTCTTGAGATTCCCCTTGAGATTCCCCTTGCGCGCCAGCTGGCCACGTTGGATGGCTTGCATCTTGACTGCCGCACGGTCCTCTTCGGACATGGTCGCCGAGCTCGCCTTGAGCTCCGATTTCTGCTTGGTGAGCTTGGCCCTCGTGGCGAGCTTCGAGCCGCGCTCAGAGAGCACCCGCTTAAACTCTTCGAACTCGATAAAGTCGTCCTTGAATCCCGCGCCGTCCTCGTTGGTGTTGAAGCTCTCAAAGAGCTCGTCGACCTCCTTCTTGGGCACCTCGTACCCGATCGCCGCGATGCCCCGGCGCAGCTCCTTCTTGTCGAGTCCGCCGTTGGCATCGTCGTCCCACTCGCGGAACAGGTCGATGAGCTGGATCGAGTTCTGTTTGAGGATCTCGACGATCTGCTCCTGCATGCTCACGTCGGGACGGAGCTCAATCTTGACCGTTGGGGGCAGCACGGACAGTCGAG
The DNA here is from genome assembly GCA_002887195.1 of Chrysochromulina parva. NCBI lineage: Eukaryota > Haptophyta > Prymnesiales > Chrysochromulinaceae > Chrysochromulina > Chrysochromulina parva. The sequence continues at coordinate 35,364 of PJAB01000130.1, forward strand.
CCGCCTTGTAGTTCGTGTTGACATTCTTGGCCGTGACCTTGGCTGTGCGGCTGCGGTCGCCTTGCGAGATGCGCTTGGCGGTGAGCTCTCTCTTGCGCTGGTTCGCTAGGCTGCCCGCAGTCTGCAGCAGCATGTTCAGCTCCTTATACTCGATCTTGCCGCCCCTGTCCTTGTCGAGAGAGGTGAAGCATTCGTCCGACTCCGCCTGCGTCACCTCGAACCCGAGGGCACGAAGGGCGCGAAAGAACTCCTTCTTATCGATCTTGCCGTTGCCATCCTCGTCCCATTGCTTGAAGAGGTCGATCACGCGCTCGGACGAGCGGGAGAGGGCCATACGGAGCTCATGATTCATAAACTCCCGGAGGTCGACGTAGCCATCACCGGAGGTGTCGAGCGCGTCGAATCGGACGCGCAGCGCCTCCTCGGTGTACTCACCGAGTGGCTCGCGTGCGCGGATGAAGGTGCTGAACTCACCAAAGTCCATCAGCCCGTCCTGATCGCCATCGACCTCGCTGAAGCTCAGTGGCGCGTGCACTGGCGCGGGCGGCTTTCCCGCTGGCGACGTCGTTGGCGAAACGACGCCACTATGGCTCACTTGTAGGCTCGCTTGTAGGCTCACTTGTAGGCTCGCTTGCGGTTGGTCCGCAGCTGCGCCCTCCCCCTCCGTCGATGCCACATCGGCGGAGGCGGCGCCGGGCTGCTGGAGGGTCGACCTCTGCTTCTCCAGTTGTTTCGTCTTGGTGGCGTTCTTCGCGCCACGCTCGGAGAGGGCACGCTTAAACTCGTCGAACTCGATGAAACCGTCGCCGTTCTCGTTCATGCTCTCAAAGAGCTCGTCGACCTCCTTCTTGGGCACCTCATACCCGAGCGCCGCGATGCCCTGGCGCAGCTCCTTCTTGCTGAGCGCACCGTTGGCATCGTCGTCCCACTCGTTGAACAGGGAGACGAGCTTGATCGAGTTCTGTTTGAGGATCTCGACGATCTGCTCCTGCATGCTCACGTCCTGCCGAAGCTCGATCTTGACCGTTGGGGGCAGCACGGACACGCGCGCGCTCCGGTAATTCTGGTTGACGTTCTTGGCCGTCAGCTTCCCCATCTTGCTGTAGTCGCCTTGCGAGATGCGCGATGCGCCGCGCGCCAGGTTCGCTTTGGTCCCCTCGCTGCCCGACGACGCACGCAGCATCGCATGGAGCTCCTTGTACTCGACCTTGCCGCTGCCGTTTTCATCGAGCGAGTCGAAGACGTCATCCGACTCGGCCTGTGTCACGTCGAAGCCCAGCGCGCGGATTGCGCGATGAAACTCGCGCCGATCGACGCTCCCCGAGTTGTCCTCATCCCACTGCTTGAACAGGTCGACGACGCGCTGCGACGAGCGGGTGAGCGCCTCGCGCAGCGACCACGTCAAGAACTCACGCATTTCGAGGCTGCTATCAAGCGAGGTTTCGAGCGCGTCGAAGCGTTTCTGCAGCTCCTCATCAGTGTACTCGCCCTCTTCGCGGCTGCGAACGAAGGCACTGAATTCGGCGAGGTCGTGGCGCCGGTTGTGGTTGGCGTCGGCCTCGTCGAATTCGGTGGAGTTGTGGGGCGTGCCCGGGCCGTCCCCGTCCTCGTCCCTGCTCGACGGTTCGGCCTCAGACTCAGACTCAGGTAGGTCGCTCATGCTGACCCTGGCTCAATAAAGTGGATGTTCAGCTGCCGAACCATTTTCGTAGATATCGCCGTTACTTCGTCCCCTTTGCATGCATCGTGTCACGACACAAAACCCAAACAATTCAACAAATGTACTGGCGGCTTTTTGTTCATGCTTCTGCCCGTCACAACGCGTTCGAAACCCGTGATCGAAACAAGTCTGCGGAATCCGGAAAACTCATAATATTCTACAGTAACTCATCACGTAAACAATGGCGACCTCAGTTGCGAGCTCCTCGCTTCAGAAGATCTCGAAAGCGCTCGCACCCTCCGGCGTGCTTCGCTGCGGGATCAACCTCAGCAACTTTCTGCTGGTGTCGAGCAAGGATCCTCCCCGTGGTGTGTCCCCTTCAATGGCCACCGCACTTGGCGCCAAGCTGAATGTGCCCGTCGAGTTCATCACTTATGAGAACCCCGGCAAGCTGGCGGACGCGGCAGAGAAGGAGGAGTGGGACGTAGGGCTGATTGGCGCTGAACCACAACGAGCGGCCATCATCTCGTTCACTCAACCGTACTGTGAAATCCAGGCGACGTACCTCGTGGCGGCCACGAGCCCGATCACCAGCATCGAGGAAGTCGACAAGGCCGGCAACCGTGTTGCCGTCTCACGCCGCACGGCGTATTGCCTATGGTTGGAGAACCACCTACAGCACGCTGAGCTCAGGCAGACGGCCGAACCCGGTCTGGACCTGAGCCGTCAGCTCTACGCTGATGAGAACCTCGAGGTACTCGCCGGTCTACGCCCGTGGCTGCTCACGCAGGCCGACGGTCCTCTCCGCGGCTCGCGCGTGCTCGACGGCTCGTTCACGTCGGTCAAGCAGGCGATTGGGATTCCGAGGCGGCGCGCCGATGCCGACACGTCCATGTTCCTCGAACGATTCGTCGCGGAGGCGATCGCTTCTGGCCTAGTCTCGCAGCTCATCGCCGAGCACGGTGTCAAGGGGCGGCTATCCGTGGCCTCACATAAAACTGAGATACGGTAACTTTTTCGAGTTCGCCCGTGCAAGAGATCGTGGTGTAGGCCCCGCTCCAATTTTGTGCAGATGCGTCCGATCCAATATTGTAGATAGGCGTCCGACACACGGACAATCAAAAGCCGAATGCGGCAATGAACAACAAGCTAAAAACAAGGCAGAAGCAACACAGAACGACAGAAGAGAGAAGTTCATGGAGAAGCGCGCACATCACGGGGAGTCGCACCAAACTATAACTTTGCGCTCTCACCGAAGTGATTCTGATTGTACAGGTTCAGCCTGAGTCAGCCACCGTGACTTGACTCGGCGGCTCAGTCGTGCTTGCTTTTTCGTCGAGCAGGGCCGGTCATGCCGAAGAGGCGATTCGCCTAGCGGCTGGCGTGAGGCAGCCGTGCTGCAGGCGGCGATGACAACCTGCTCATGGGCGTCGCGGCGATGAGCAACCTGCTGATGAGCATGACCAGAGCAACAAGCGGGTCGCGTCACACCGCGTCAACGTCGACTTCTCAAGCTCTTGATCGATCATGTCTCGGCGCGCGAGTACGCCACCGAGTGTGCGACTTCTGAAGCTTCCAACACCATCTTCACCGCGCAGGCCTCGTCGGCAGCGCCGCAGGCCCTGCAAGCTGCTACGATGGCGGTGCAGCCGCGTGAGGCCCTCCTTGCCGCCATACCGTTACCATGCGAGCTCGACATCTCCAACGCCCTGATGCACGCGCCCGCCAGCGTCTGAGAGAGAGAGCTCAAGCAGACGAAGGCGGACGGCCTCGGCCGGCGCAGGTACAGCCGGCGCGTGCGTGTGACAGCCTGGGCAGCCTCGCCGTCACGCATGGGTAGAGCTGGTTTAAATACCGCAGTCTGTGTCGGTGTGCGTAGAATCGAGCCGTCCGCAGCTCGCACACAGCAGCTCGTTATCCGATCACCGTTTCCCCACGCGCGCTCCATA
>PJAB01000131.1:0-38971 GCA_002887195.1 Chrysochromulina parva
TCTCGCTGCGACGCGGCAGGGAGCGTTGCGAAGAGGTCGACGAGCGCGCTGAGCGTTGCCTCGGGCACACCGCCGTCAATGTAGCACGCGCCGGCGCCCGGGTGCATCGCGTCGCTCGCGATCAGGCGCATGAGGCGCGCGGCTGCCGGCGGCATGGGTGGTGGCGGCGGCAGCGGCAGCAACGAGGGCAGGGGGGCCGGGGTGGCGGCAGCCTCGGGGGAGGAGGCGACAAGTTCGGGGACTGCGCGTTCCTCCGAAAAATTGGCCTCGTCCTCATCAAGAGCCGCGTCATCACCCGCTGCTGCCCTCGCGAGCCTCTTCGCCAGTGCCGCGTGCCCCGCGCCGGCGGCCGCCATCGCCGCGGTGGCGCCGCCATGCGCCGCGCGCCGCGCGTCGGCGCCCAGTGCAAGCAGGAGCGTCACGGCAGCCTCGTGGCCATTCCATGCGGCGAGCACAAGCGGTGTCTGCCCATACTCGTTCAAGGGCCTCGAGAGGTCGAATCCGATTGCTTGGAGCGCCTCGAGGTGCGTGCACTCGCCGCACATCGCCGCCTCCGCTGCATACTCGCACCTCTGGGTGTGGTCGAGAGTGCGCAGCCGCGCCGCCGCCGCCTCTCGGGGTGGCAAGGCCTCGAAACGCTTGCGTGGCGTCGAGCGCGCATCGGACGGCGGCACGTTGGCCCCGCCGTGCGGCGATTGGGTCTGGATCGGCCAGGTGGGCCTGAGCAGCACCGCCGCCTCCGCGTGCACCTCCCACACGCGCTGTGACCCCTCCGGAGCGACGCGCAACCAGGGGCGCCCCACCGCACGAACTCGCTCTCCTGGGAACGGCCCGCAATGGAGGAGGGCCGCCTCGAGATCGTTGCCACCATGGCGCATTGCATACGTGTCGATCACCAGCTCAACGGGCGCCGAACGCAGCGCCGCGAGCCATGCCAAGGAGGACGCGTGCTGGCCGGTGGCAGCGGAGGGGGCGGAAGAGCACGCGCTGGTGCTGTCGGCGCTATTGGTGTCGTCATCGTCGTCTGCGGCGCCATCCTGTCCGCCCACAACGGCGCGAATACCGTCGCCCTTGTCGTGGCGCGCCAGCCGCTCGGTCGGGTCCACTGCCTCCCAATCTCCATCGACCTCGCGTTCCCAAGCACAGCCGCCCACGCCTCCGCCCTCGCCTCCTCCCTCGCCCTCGCCTCCTCCCTCGCCCTCGCTCTCGCCCTCGCCGACTACGACGCGCGCCATGTGGCCGCATAGGTAGGTCAGCTGCTGCCCAAGCAGCCGCCGCTCGCGCAACCACATCTCCACGACGACGCGCGGCGCGGGCGACGCGAGCGCCATCATCCCTTGCGCCTCCTCCTCCTCCTCCTCCTCCGCCCCCTCCGCCGGCACCTCGGGCGTGGCCGCGTCGATCTCTGCCATCGGGTGGCGCGAAGGTGGCAGCGCGCGCGAGGGCGGCGGGCGCGCGCCCAGGCAATTGCGGCAAAACGGTCGCCGCCCGTAGTTGCTGTAGCAGCAGCACTCGCAGCGCCAGCTCCTCCCGCCGCCGCCGCCGCCGCCGCCGCCGCCACGGGCTGCGTCATCCTTTTCGCAAATACCTGCGCCCTCCGCTGTCGCATCAACACCTGCGGGTGCGGCCAGCGTGCCCTCGCCGGCGCCTTGGACATCCTCGCCCTCGCCATGGCCCTCGCCATCACCGCCCTTGGCGCCGTCGCTGCCGCCGTGGCCTCGCAGCGGACACACGGCGGCGCACTGCGGGCAGCGCACATCGCCCTGCACGCCACCGCCCTGAGCCTCGCTGAGCACGCGACGCCACACGCACCCCTCGCACACGACGCAACCGCAAGGGTCGAAGCTCACGCTGCTGCCTGTCGCGGCACACCGCACGCACGCGCCCAGCGGCAAGCCGAGGCCTTCGTCGCGCGCGGCGATAGTGCGCATGCGCACGACGCAGCCGACAACGTGCGCGGCCGTTGCGAAGTCGAACCCGCCGCCGCGCCGCCGCGTGAGCAGGTCGGTCAGCCGATCCTCCTCCTCGGGCGTCTCGTGCAGCGCGCCGAGCGGCTTTCGGGCGCTGACGCTCGCTGAGGCGCCCGCGACGAGCAGCGCCTTGACGATACGGTGGCGCCGGCGCCAGGCTGCGTAGCTGAGCACGGTCAGCCGATGCGCGCAAATCTCGGCCGGGTGCATCGGTGGCATCCGGTGCAGCGCGTCCAGGTTCAGGTCGTGCAACCAGCGCAGGCTGAAGGCGTTGGGATCGCGGGCGTCGACGGCCCGGAAGAGGACGAGACGCTCAAGCGGCGAGGGCGCGCGCCGCGGCGCGCGCGCACCCTTGCGCAGCTGCAGGTGGATCGAGCGGCGCTCGCGCGCAGCCTTGCGCTCGCGGGTCATCGAGAGAGAGCTGAGCGAGGCGAGCGAGGCCTGGGAGCGTGATCGCAATTGTGAAGTTTGCTCGTCGTCGTTTCACGCGAACAAGAAACACTTCACGTATCTGTAGTGTGAAGTCGTGAGCGCCGTCGAGGGCGCCCAAGTTTCGCGTCGCGCTCCACACGATGGCGACGGGTGGCGCACTAAGGCGCAACTAATGCCGTCGCCTCCTCATGCCTCGACCATAGCGGACTTGCGCTCGTGGTCCACAAGCGACGAGCAGTGGCGAGGTCAGGCATCGCGGACCCCACGACGAGCAAAGTACATGGAGGCCGAGTATATGGCGTTGCTTCAGTCGGCGGGCTTGCAAGTGCGCCGCGTCGTGCGAACTGGTGGTGGCTTCCGTGATGATCCGTACACAGCAGACGAGCTCCTGGAAAGGGCTGCTCAACTTGGTGAGCAGCTACGAAGGGAGCAGACGGCGCGCATGGACGCCGACAAATTTATTGCAGCCCAAAAGGCCGAATGGAACCAGGTTCCACAGCTCAAAGCACAGCTCCATGAAGTGACGGCTGAGCTGCACGCTGAACGTCGAGCGCGCACGCAAACTGAGCAGCTGCTCTCCGCGACTCGCGTGGACACCCGCGTTCTCACTGACACGCAGGAGGAGCTCTCGAAGCTCCAGGCCAAGCACGCCGCGATGATGAGTCTGCTGCAGCAGGCGACTGCACGCCTGGGGCAGTCCGAGGCGGAGTCGAGCGAGCGCGAGGCGTGCCTTGAGCGTAAGATGGCTGCGCTTCGCCAGGTGGCCATGGCTGCACTCGAAACCGAGCTCAAGACACGGCCGTCCTCCTATGTGCCTTCACCGGCACCTCCCTCGCCGCGCTCGTCCGGTCTGCGCTCGTCCGGCTCGGCACCCAACATGAGCCGCTCACCGCCTTCGCCTCCGTCGCCGACATGGGGGTGGGCTGAGGAGGATAGCCATCAGAGCCCTCGCAGGCGCACTTCCGCTGCCCCGCGGCAGCCGCCAGCCACCGGAGCGTCGAGTAGCTACCGAGATGTGAGGAGATGTGAGGAGATCGCTGGAGCTTCGAGTAGCTCCCACGGTGGCGACCCGCAGCCTGTGGGTTTGTCACCTGGGAAGAAGGTGGAGGCCGTGCAACGGCCGCCACCGCCACCGCTTCCACCGCCGAAGCCGCCGCCGCCGTTACCTTCGAGCCCCGTTCCCGCTCTGTGGGATGCGGATTCTCTGGGTTCACCCGCTGGGACGATGGGGGCCGCGACGATGGGGGCCGCAACGAACAGGGCATCGCCCCGGGCGGAGCGCGTTGCGCCTACTCCGAGCCAACTGGAGCAGCAGCGTGACGCTCGGCGCCAAATGTATCATCACCTGAAGCATGTGCAACTTGCCAAGGAGCAGAGAAGACCGCATTTCCATTCATAGCGATCATTCACAGAGAAGACCGCATTGCCATTCATGGCGATCTGCCTCACCGACGTCCGAGTCTCACCTTCATCTAGAGCCATCACCTTCATCTAGGCCCATAGGCTTCAACCACCACACACCATGGCTCACGAGCGCGGAGCCTGCGCTCGCCATGATCCGAAGATCCCATCCGTGGTTCACACCTCAAACTCTCCAGATTCGGATTTGGTTTCATCGTCAACGCGCACCGCATGTCCTCAAGCTCGCTCATCCTCAGACGAACCGAATTGTGCGAACCGCGTATACTGCTTCGCTTTCGCAAGACGCAACGCAGAACGGTGCAACACACGCCGAAAAGAATCGGACGAGTCGATCGTACGAGTCCGGAAACGAGTCCTAACGGCGCGGTACTAGCGAATTTGTAAAGATTGTGTGTTCGGTATCTATCACCCTCACAAATTTCCGAGACAGAATGGCCTAAGACTGCACTCAACACCCTCACCCTCACTCAACGTCAGAGTGTCGCCTCCTTGAAGCCCTTTGAGCAGTAGGAACTACGTGACTCGCCCGCGGGTTGCTCTCTTGCGCCTTGCCGCGTCTTTATTCACAGTACGGTGTGCCCCAAACCGCATGAATGCGTGTGGGTTAGCCAAGCTCTGCATCAAGACGGCAAACTCGATGCTATGCTGGAGCTCATGCCGTCATGAACGTGAATGTCTGCGTCTCGACATTGGAAATTCCCGGGATGCTGCCAAGTGCCTCAAGGAACGCCTTTTCAGGGGAAAACTCCTGCCGCACAGGCACAGGCGCATTCATCTGGTGAGCCTTTATCGGAGTGACCCAGGGAATATCGCTTACCTGCGCTTCCCAGTCTCCATAAACAGCTGCGTCGAGTGCGATGATGACTTTGAAGTCATGGCAGCCGCCGCAGACTATCCGCTTCACCTCCTTCACACCCTTGACTGCATCAATCTCGGGCTTTGTCTTGACAAGCAGCGCTTGCGCCGCAGCGAGCGAGGCCTTGTCGTTGTCCGCCGACCACTTGCAACGCCATTCGCGCGCCACGGTGTCGAAGTCGACGCCTTCCACGATCGTCGGCATTGACACTCACGCTCGTTCTAGACGCGCAACACGTGTCAGTTGGACGAAACACTTTTACGAAACCAAGTCTTTGATCCCCCCAACTGTGAACCAACTTGAGAGCCCTTTTTTCTCACAGTTTTCTCATAGAAATTGCTGGTCGTCGCACATCGTGCGACTCCAGCAAGATGAGCAAACATCTCGTCTTCCCACAGCCAATTGCCCACAGCCCGACGAAACTCGAAAGCAGAAGTGCTCCACAGCGTTTCAGACGACGCCTCGACCGGTGGCCAAGCGGCGGCCCTTGGCGCCTTGCTACCCCGCCAGCGGCGCCGGCGGCCACCGCGCTGGATCGTGGACGGTCGCCGCCGACGCGCGCAGTGCATGGCGCGGAGTGCGATGCCACAGATAGCGCGGACTGCGCACTCGGGCCGCCGCGCAATAGCGCGTCGTCGTGAGAAAAAAACGTATACCGTTATTATACCGGTGGTACGCCAGAACACAACCCACTCTCCACAGTCACCACCCTCACGTCAAATTAGAAATTTCCTTCAAGGCGTCCCATGCCAGAAACGCCACCCCGATAAGGAAGCTTGCCACCGGTCCGCGCCTTGTCCTCGCCTCGCTCGCGCCCCCCACGTGGCTAGTACCACGAGCGCGCGAGGGCGCGCGCGTTGCGCGTCGCGACCAGCCGTACACCGCACGTCTCAGGCCGCGTCGGCCCCGCTGAGGAAGAGTGTTGAGGGTTGGTGTCCACTATCAGAGCGGCTCTCGAGTTAGGCAGCGTCCGCCCCGCTGAGGAAGAGGGCGGCGCCCGCCTGCAACCAAGCGGCCTCGACGCCGGAGCATGGCAAGCGCAACTCGCCGAGCTGCACCTCGCGATTCAGGTCGAGGTACAGTGGAAGGAGCGCGGACCGATCGAGCGGGTATGGCTCGGGCGCCGTGCTGGGCACCCATGCGAGGTGCAGCGGCGGCATCTCGCTCAGCGTGGGCGCGTCGGGGGCGAGGGGATGGAGGCCCTGCGGCGGCGCGCAGTCGGCTCCCTGGAGCAGCAGACCATCGATCCGCACGCGGAGGGACGCGTTCGAGAGCACCTGTGGCTCGAGAGCGCTCGAGAGGCGCAGCGAGTCCATCGGCACCTTGGCGAGCCTAGCCGTCTGCTGACGCAGAGCGGTGAGGAAGAAGGAGGGCGAGAGGAGCTCGTTGAGGCGCAGCGGCCCTTGGAGCAGTGCGCCCGCGAGGGACTGCTGCTGCCAACGGGCGAGGGCGACGACCTTGGCCACCGCCTGCTTCATCCACGCTACCGGCTCCTCGGGGCCCTCCCACACCTCCTGCCACACGCTCGGCACGGCGCCGCCGACGAGGGCGTTGCCCTGGGCCTTGGTGGTCGCGTTCAGGAGCTCGGTACCGCGCACGACGCGCGCGATGGCGCCCGTGGACTCGTCGACGAGGCGGAGGAGCGCCTTGGCACGGTTGACCTCGAGCGCCACGATGGTGTCGACGGGCTGGCCGGAGGTTGCATCTGGCCGGCCGGCGGGCGCCTGGCGCATTGGCTCGCACTGCGTCGAGAGTTGTCCCCACAGGGTGAGGAGCGGCGTGAGCTGCGCCGCCCACTTCTCGCGGTCAAAGGACGTCGAGGCGTCGGGGTCGGTGCCGAGCGTGCGCAGGCTCTGCTGTACGTACACGGCGGAGCGCTGCTGTACCGCCACGTCCGCATTCGCGGGCAGCCCGAAGAGCGAGGGAGAGTCCTGCGAGGGCAGCTGGCTGATCAGCGCGACGTAGTCGGCGTGCGCGTTGGTCGTGGGCAGCGAGACGCCGGGGGCGAGCCGGATGGAGCCGCGAGATCCGGGCGAGAGCATCGCCGTCGAAAAGTACTGCTGCAGGTATGTGTGCAGCAGCCGCTCGTCCATCGTCTGATCGACCCGTCCGCCGTACACGGCCGAACCTAGCAGCCCGTGGATCGTCACCCAGTCGGGGTTACCCTGCGAGAGCCCGATGGCCGAGTCGCAGATGTCGGCGGCTGAGCGCAGGTCGGCCGGCGAGAACTCGTAGAACTTGGTCCAGCCTTGGGGGATGTAGGTGCGCCGCTCCTGCAGCACCGCGTGGAACCACGAGAGGACGAAGAGCAGCTGCGCGCGCGCCGGCGGCCCCTTCTCGACAAACTCCTTGTGCATGAGCGACTCGTACGAGCGCTGCAAGTTCTTTTGGAGGCCGGGGGGGGCCTCGCACGTGAGCTTGAGCGACTGCTGCAGCAAGATGGTCGGGAATGCCGGATGCTGCTCCGTCGTGAGCCAGAGCCGGAAGGTGGAGTTGGCCGGCAGCGTGAGCGAAGAGAGCTCCTTCTCGAGCTGCGGCACCCAATGGACGACCAGGTGCAAGTTCTTGAGGCAGAGCCAGTTGCCATTCTTGGCGGCCTCGCGCACCATCGTGATCGCCGTCGCGCACTGCTGGCCGCCCATTGCGAGCTGCTTGTAACGGCCGGCCATCTCGCGCGCCGCAATGTCCTCGAGCTCCTGCGTTGGGTCCGCTCCCGCGGTTGTGATCATCAGGATGGGCGCGGCCGCATGCGAGTCGCTGCGGGCAATCTCGAGCAGCGCCGAGGACGAGGGCGAGAGGGACGGAATCGAGAGCGTCGTCATGACGAAGTTCGTGAGCGCGTATTGGAGGCGCTCGGGACGGAGCGCCTGGACGAGCAGGATCCGCTGGAAGGGCGTCGTCGCGGGTGGAAGGCTCGGCGGGAAGTCGACTTCACACCGTTCGGAGGAGGCCCACTTGGCCCACGACGGGTCGGCAAACGGGAGCGACGCGAGCTGCGGCATCGCCTGCGCGAGTGCGGCGAAGGCTGGCGCGCGCTCCGCATGCGCCCAGCGCGGGAGCGGCGGTCCGCCACCTCCGGCGACGAGGACCTTGCCCGTGAAGAGCTGCCACTCGGCGTCATTGTCGCCCGCGAAGAGGCGTGGGTGGAGCAAATGGATCAGATGCATCGCGTACGTGAGCCGGTCAGCCTTGAAGAGCGAGCGCGCGACCGAGCCGAAGACGAGCTGCTGCAGCAGCGGCGAGAGGAGGCGCGTCCGGTCGGCGGGCGGCGCGTGCCCCAGCTGGCGCGAGTCGAGGGCCTGGTGGAAGAGCCGGAGGAACATGGGCAGTGAGTACTTGTACATCGAATTGATGCGCTGCAGGTCGAGGAGGGTGAAGAAGAGGAGTGAGCCCGTCTTCGCAATGGGCCGGAAGACCTCTCGCTGCCCGTCGAGCGAGAGCTGCAGCTGGGACGACTCGACGAGCTTCTCCTGGATCGCGACCGAGGCGGACTTGAGCGTGTTGAGCGAGTCGATGAGCGCCTTGTTCTCGAGCAGGTTGCCCTCGGAGGCGGCGAGATCGAGCAGCAGCTTCTGCTCCATGCCCTCGAGCTCGATCTTGAGCTTGTCCTCCGCGGCGAGCAGCGCCATCTTCTGCTGCTCGAGCACCGGCTGCTCGTGCTGGATGGTCACTCCGAGCAACTGCTCCTCGAGGCCAGCGAGCGTCACGGAGAAGTTGACCAGCGAGATGAGCGACGCCACGTCGGGCGGCAGTTCGGGCGTCGGGTTGCGCGTCGCAAGGAACATGCGGAAGCCCTCCGTGTAGTCGATCGCCTTATCGCCCACCTGCACCGTGAAGCGCGGACCCTGACGAGTCAGGTCCTTCCTGAGCAAGGGCACGAGGATCGGCTCGATCTTATCGACCTCCTGCAGCACGAGCGTCTTGCCGAAGCGCACGCCGAGCTCGAGCGCGTTGGCGAAGCGCGGCTCGTGCGGCACGAGGACCTCGATGGCGCCGCCGCCCGCCTGCAAGTTGGTCTTGAGCCACTCGAGCGCTTGGGAGGAGGGGTCGATGATCAGGGGCGTGTAGTGCGCGTTCAGGATGACGATCGCGTTCTCGGACGAGAGCTTATCGGTCGGCAGCCCCTGCCCCTTCCAACGCAGGAGCTCGCCTTCGGTCGAAAGGAAGGTTTGCATCGAGAAGCCCCCGGGCGCGCCGACCTTGGGCCCTTTACTCGTGAGCAAACCTCCCTGCACGAAGGCCTCGTGCCACTCCTCGAGCTGCATCTTGCGCACGTGCTCGGTCTCGTCCGCGAGGTACACGAGGAAGCCAGCGGCCAAGAGGGACGAGCCCGCCATCGCATTGACCGACGCGTTGAGCTCCGCCATCATCGCGTCCCATCGAGTGCGCTCGCCGGCGAGCTTGCCGAGCATCTCCTGCGCCGAGCCCAGCACCTCCTCCGCCTTCCGCAGCGACGCCTTGAGGGACTCCGCCTCTGCCGTCCGCTTCGCAAAGTCGTTCTTGAGCTCCTGCACCTTGACGTCGAGGTGCCTCAGGGCGGCCTCACACTTGCCGAGCCGATCCTTCGAAGACTCGAGCTCCGCCACGAGACGGTCGTTGGCGTTCTGCAGCGGGGCGATCCGGATGAGCACGGCCGAGTACTCTAGGTTGGCCTTGACCCACGCCGCGAGGGGCGAGGCGGCCACCGAGACGCGGTGGATGACGGCGTGCTCGAAGGAGTTGCCGCGCTTATCGAGCAGGTCCTGCACGGCATCGCGGATCTCCGGGGTGATCTTGCGCGAGTCGAAGTTGAGGATGTCCTCCTTGACACTCGACGAGCCGAGGAACCGCTTCATCGAGACCCAGGTGGTGTCAAAGTTGCCCATGATCTTGAGGACGCCCTCGAGCACGTCGCGGATGGCCTCGGGCGGCATCTTCAGAGATCGGATCTCGTTCAGATTGTCCTTCTTGATGCCGCCGACGGCCTGCTTCGCCGCGTCGAGCACCGGCTGGATGCCACGCAACTCCTCCTCCACCTGCGCCTTCTGTTTCGTCATCTCGACCTCCTCCTTGCCGAGCTTGAGCTGCAAGTGCTCCACCTCGCGCCGCTTCTCGACGGTGCCCTCCATCGACTTTTGGATCATCTCCATCGCCTGGTCCGCCTCCTGCTGCTTCTGCGTGAGCAGCGCGCGCTGCTCGTTGGCCGTCTTCGACATGCGCGCCACCTCCTTCTCCGCCTCCGCGAGCTTGGCGAGGCCGCCGCTCAGGTGCTCCACCCGATCCGAGATCTTCTTGCGCTGCGCCACGTAGATCTTGCGCCACACGCGCGTGAGCGCCACGTACATGCGCGGGGTCGCGTCGGCGTGGTGACCCTGGGTCGCCGACATCTCAAGGCGCTGGTGCAGCTGAACCATCTGCTTGAGCACGAGGGGCTTCTGTGCGCTCGGGAGCATCTCCTCTTCAATCGAGCCCACCGCGGTCGATGCGAGCGCCTCCATCGACGGCTGCGACCACGAGCCCATCCACAGCATCGAGCAGCGCGTGTACAGCGCGGGGTTGGACTCGCAGCGCATGAGGAAGGCTTTGTTCGTCGGGTCCATGAGGAGCGCCACGTGCAGGAACTGCTGCACGCGGTGCACGAAGAGGTCGTAGAGCGTCCGATGCTTGTAGCCCGATTTGGACATCTCCTCCTTGAGAGGCGCGAGCATCGGCTCGAGCTCCTGCGGCTCGAAGAGGCCGGGCACTTCGCCCGACGAGAGGAGCGAGTTGACGCACTCGATGAGCGCCTCGTCACGCAGCTGATGGTCCTCGAGCAGCAGCACGCCCGCGGTGCCCTGCACTCCCACCTTTGGCAGCACCGCCTTGAGCTCCGCCTTGAAGCTCTTGAGGGAGTAGTCACGCCCGGTCATCGGTGTGAACACCTCGAGCCCGTGCATGTGGCACACGAGGGAGAGGGCGGAGCGCCGGCCCACGCCGCTCGCGCCCACGAGGAGTAGGTTGCCGCCCGGCTGCGAGAGCACGCGGTCCATCCGGGCGACGGCGTTGAGGGCCTCGGGGAAGAGGACGAGGCCGAGCTCCTTCATCTCGCGCTCGTACTGCTTCAGGCCCTGCTGCACGATCTTCTCGAAGTCGGCCGTTGGCGCCTTCTTGAGCGTGAGCGCCCTGTCGGGCATCGCGCCCGCGCGGTCGGAGAGGCCGCCGAGGAGCGACGAGAAGATCGTCTTGCGGCTCTCCTCGACGGCGAAGTCAAAGTGCTGCCGCAGCGCCGCGGCGACGATCGCGTCGAAGCGCGAGGTCGCGCGGCTATCGACGAGCCGGTCGCGTAGCATGCGCGCGCCCTCGAAGGCCCACGTATCGAGCAGCGGCTGCGACGCCTCCGCAAGCTCGTACCGCAAGAGCCCACGCACCCACTGCGTCAGGTCGCGCGGTGTGAACAGGTAGTGCCGCTGCTCGTCGACTGAGAACTTGCGGCGCACCTGCTCGAAGATGTCGACCATGCACGTGGCAAGCTTCTCGGCCGCCTTGAGCGTATCCCACGTCGCCGAGCCCGCGCATGAGCGCGCGAGGACGACGCGGTTGAGCGCGGTGTAGATCGAATAGAGCGACTCCTTCTCGGGGTACCCCACGTACGCGAGCCGCACGTTGGCCGTGAAGCGCGTCGAGAGGGGGTAGCGCCCGACGGTGGTCGACGGGTTCATGGACGCGACGAGGTGGATGTTCTGCAGTCCGACAAAGTCGAGGTTCTTGTCGTAGAATCCTTGGTACGTGACGAGCTGCTGGAGGAAGGCGACGAGCTCCGCGGTCTCGTACTTGTCGGGCTTGGGCAGGTTGATGTCCTTGAGGTACAGGACGACGCGCGCGGCGTCCTTCGGACGGTACACGCGGCCCGTCTGCGTCTGCGACATCTGGCACACAGACGAGAGCTTGTGGATCACGTGCGACGCGAGCGTCTGCGCCGAGCAGTGCACGACGGCCACGTGTGTGCCGCGCTGCGCCGCGAAGAGCTTGGAGAGCAGCATGTGCTTTCCACAGCCCTCGGGGCCGACGAGGATCAGAGGCTCCATGCGCTCCATCCAGGGGAGCAGCATGTGCTCATCGCGCTGCACCGCCGCCGTGCGCACCATCGCGCCGCCCTCGGTGTCGAAGTCGTCAAAGGTGAGCTGCTGCGAGGTGTCCTGCGCGTACAGCTCATGCACGCCCCGCTTGACGTTGAAGAAGCCGTCGAGGGGTCGCCGATGGTCGGCCGGCATCTCACCGGTCCATGAGTAGAGCAGCTTGGCCAGCTCGGCGCGCTTCGTGTGCATCAAGTTGGAGCCAAACCCGCGGATGGCCGCACACACAAACTCCGCCTTCGACGCGACGCCGTGCAAGTGCGAGAGCGCGCTCACGACGATGCCCGCCTTGGTGGTGTCGACCACGGCCGAGTCCTGCGCCAAGACCCAATCGAGCGCCTTGAAAAAGTACTCGCTCAGCCAGTTGTCGAGCTTCATCTGCAGCTCGGCCGGCTGCTTCTTGAGCCACGCGCTCACGATGCACTTGACGTCGGAGGACTCCTGGTCGAGGAAGATCATGCCCATCCGAGAGACCGTCGCGGGGGAGGCGAACTTGAGGTCGTGGGTCTCGAAGATGAAGTTGACGTTCGGGCCGAATTGGATGCGTTCTCCCGAGGGCATCGTGAGCAGCCGGTTGTCGTCGAGGACCGAGTTGAGAGATTCGACCCACTCGGGGTCGATGTCGCCGTCGCAGATGATCCAACTCTTGACGTCGGGCGGCTCGCGCACCACCTTGCGCGCGGACGCAGTGAGCACGCCGTCGAACCACTCGCGCGTGTCCATGTCCATGTGACCGAGCAGCTGCTCGCGCGGCATCGACTTTGGGTTCATCACGTACGTGGGGATCTTTTGTCCCATCTGGGCGAGGGCGAGCTTGAGCACGCGCCAGATGGTCGACTTGCCGCAGCCCGAGGGGCCAACGACGACCACGCCCATCCGCTGCATCGTGGCCTCATAGAACTGGAGGATCTTGCGGACTTGGAGCGAGAGGGTCTCGAGCTTCTCCTCCTCGAGCACCTTGAGGATCGCCTTCTCGAGCGCCTCGTAGTTGACGTCGGTCACGTTCGCGCCGGGGAAGACGTCGCCCACGAGCGCGTTGAACGCCTCCGTGTCCGAGTGCGTGAGCTTCGAGAGCGTGTTGATGCGCAGCGCCTTGATGAGGATGGTCTCCTCGACGGGCTGACCGAGGTCGAGGGTGCCCTGCTGCTTCTTCTCAGCGGCGAGCAGCTGGCCCGACGACGAGAGGATCGTCTTGAGCGCGCGCAGCCCCCAGTCGTAGTGCTGCTGCGGCGAGAGCAGCTGCTTCGAGAGCGTGAAGATGGCGACGAGCTTGACACTGAGCGCCTTTGCATGCTTGAAGCCCTCCGAGTACATCATGACCTCCGAGATGAGATCATTGTCCGGCTTGGCCATCGAGATCGCACGGAAGAGCGCCTTGAGGTTGTCGGGCAGCTTGGAGCGGCCGCCGTAGCCCTTGCCTGCCGGGTTGAGGGTCACAAAGATGCCGGCGTTTGGATCGACCGAGGTTTGCGTGCCGTTGACCTCGCACTGCGGCTCGCGCCCCTTGATGGCGCCCTGGATGATCTGGATCTGCTGCGAAATCTCCGACAGCTGGTCGGGCAGCAGCCGGTTGAACTCGTCGAAGCAGCCCCACGCGCCGCACTTGACGAGGCCGACGAAGATGCGCCCCATGGACTTGGAGTCGATGCCCTCGTCGCAGTTGAAGACGAGCACCTGCCGGCCGAAGGCGTTGCCGAGCGCCTTGACGGATTCGGTCTTGCCCGTGCCCGCGGGGCCGTACGGGTTGCCGCCGTAGCCCATGAACATCGCCTGGGTGAGCGTGAGGTAGCACTTGTCCGTGAGCGGCGTGTGCACGAGCTTGGGCGCGTTGCCCTGGTACTCGTACGTGTAGTCGAACTCGGCGGAGACCATCCGCATCGTGACGGCGCCGTTCTGGTTCAGGTAGTAGCGCAGCTGCTTGCGCCACTGCCAGTCCTTGGGCGAGGTGGTGCCCGCCTTGAGCAGCTGGTCGACCACGTCCATGTTGTGGATCAGGTCGAGCACGAGCGCCTTCACCTTGAGGGTCGAGAGCGGCACGTCGGTCGGGTAGCTCGTGAGCTCTCCCAGACGTTGGAAGAGCGACGCCTTGAGCTTCTCGAGCGCGGGCTTGCCTCCCGGGAGCGCGGCCTCGCACTCGCGCGTGAAAGCGACGTACTCAGCAATGCAGAGGACCTGCGAGGGCAGCCGCTCAATGTCGGTCTCGCCGGACGAGATGGCGCGCTGGATCATGCCCTGGAGCGTCGCCTTCATCGCGACGGTCAGCTGCTGCAGCCACGCCTCCACCTGCTCCGTCACCAGCACCGGCTTGTTGAGCGGGACCTCCTCGCCCGCCAGCGAGCACATGGCGACGATCTGGTCGTTCGCGGGCGAAAACTTGACCTTGAAGATGCCCGCGAAGAGCTTCTTGAGGTGCGACTGGATGACGGTCGGGTTCTTGGCCTGGCCGAGGATCTCGAGCAGGTCGTCGTCGCCGATGAAGTAGAAGCGCGGGAAGGATTGGCGCTTCTGCTCGAGGAAGTCGGCGAGCGCCTTCTGGCAGCGCTCGAGCTGGTCGAGGATGGCCTCCAGGGACTCGGCGAGCTGCGGCGTGCGCAGCAGCGAAAAGACGCGCTTGTCGTCGCCGATGCCGAGCATGATCGATCGGAACTCCTCATCGACGCGCGTGAAGCGCGCCTGCTCGTGCGGCAGCGCGCCGCGCCCGAAGATGGGCTCGAGGTACACCCACTTGCGCTGGATCGGGTTGAGCTTCGCGAGCACGTCGTCGAGGAGCGTGAGCTTGCTCTGGTACTGCGCGACCGTGTCGGAAAAGGCGCCGAAAAAGGGCGACGCCTTGAGCGAGCCGAGGAGCGACTGGAACTCGCTCACTTGAGACGTGAGGTCTTTCCAGTCGCGGATGAGGGGCGTGCGCCGGCCCGCCTCCTCGTGCTCGGTGAGCACGAAGGTCGCCTCCTGCGAAAACGAGGCCACCTCCTGGATGGCCTCGCGGATCGCAATCTCGCCCTGCGCTCGGTCGGCGAGCACGCGCAGATCGTCGGCGTGCTCGACGATGGCCTCGGCGGCGCTGAGGAAGTGGTGCAGGCACAGCTTGTCGAGTGAGATCTTCTCCATGTTGAGCTTGTGGAAGAGCGAGCGCCAGTGCTCTTGCTGGAACGCGTCGCCACGCACGTACTTGAGCGTGGGCGCCACGTCACGGAAGCGCGTGAGCTCCGCCTTCAGGTGGTCGGCGACGGCGCCCGGAGGGCAAGTGCCCAGCTTCTCGACCCACGCGGCCACAAAGTCTTCGAAGACCCACAGGCGCTGCCGGAAGGAGACCCAATCCTCCTGGGCGATGGCGTCGAGCTCCTTGTTGTACGCCTCGAAGACGGCGCACGAGGCCACGTACGACTCGATGTCGGCGCGCACGTCGTTGAGGCCGACGAGCGAGGGCGGCTTCAGGTCAAAGTGCTCGCAGTCGGAGACAATCTTGGCGCCATTCTGCTCGACCTCGGCAAACTCGGACTGCCACTCCTTGACCCGCGCGATCACGGCGAGCATCTCCTCCCTCTTACCGGTCTCGAGCTTCTTCGGCTTGAGCTCGAACCATCTCGCCGAGAACTTTTCGAGGCGCAGCTGCATCTCGTCCACGCGCCCCGACATCTGGCCGCGCAGGTGCTCGACCTGGTCCTCGATGCGCTCGCTGAAGGCGCCGAGCGTGAGCTCGAGCTCCTCCCAGCGCGAGATCAGGGGCGCGAGCTCGATGGGCTGGCGCGAGTACGACGCGAGCAGGCGCGAGAGGTCCTCGAGCTTCTTGAAGCCGAGCTTGACGGTCGACGAGGACGTCTCGACCTCGCGGCACTGCTTCTTGGCCTCCGAGATCTCGTCGAGCGATTGCGGCCGCTTCGAGAGGTGCTCGAGCGACTTGGAGATGAACTCCGAGAGCTCGCGCTGCGTCGCCGTCGCTTGGCGCACCATCCCGAGCTGCAGCGCGTCGCTCAGCCGCTGGTGCTGGTCCTCGAGCGCGCTCTTGAGCGGCGCGAGGCTTATGTTGATGCAGTCGACCTTTTCAAAGTTGGGCAGCTTCTCCGCCTCCTTGCGCCGCTGGCGCAGCCCCTTGTACGCGTTGTCGTAGTCGCTCGCATCCTTGACCTGCTCCTCGACGAGATCGTCCAGATTGCCCTCGTACATGCCGAGCAGGCAGTACGGCTGGTACGTGGCCACGACCTTCTCGACCTTGGCGAAGAGCTCGGCGGCCTTCTTGTACACCACGAGCAGCGACTCCGCGTTGCGCTCGGGCATGTCGCGGAAGATCTTGAGCACCTTGTGCTTGCCCAGCTCGCGTCCGCCGGTGGGCGCGGCGACGCCGGCCTCCTTGACCGGATCGTCAAAGTAGCCGAGCCCTTTGAAGCCGGTAGGGATCGAGATGAACTTTTGGATCTCGCGGAAGAAGTCTCGGCGCAGCTCCTCGAGAGAGGGGCGCAGCTGCAGCTTGCGCGACTTGAAGCCGAGCTCGCACCGGATGTGCGGCAGCTCCTGGTGCAGGGACTCGAGGCCGAGCTGGTACTGATGCTCAAGCGCCTTGAAGAGCTGCATGTCCCAGTGCTTGCGCCACCCCTTCATGCCCGGGTAGTGGGGCTGCAACGCGTCGACCGTCTGGCGGAGCGTCTCGACCCGCTCCTTCCACTTGGGCTGCTCGCGCAGCAGCGAGATGCCCATGAGCTCCGTCACCTGCTCGCCCATGGACGTGTGCACCTGGCGCAGCTTGCGGTTCTCCTGCGTGAGGCGCTCGGCGGCCGAGTGCAGGTGCTCGATGTAGCTCTCGAGCTGCGCCGGGTCGGACCACGTGATCATCTTGCCGCCCGTGCTGTTCGCCGACTTGGCGGTCGGGTTGGTCGCGAGCTTCTCGAATTGGAGCGCATGGTCGAGTAGCAGGGGCTTCTGCGAGCGCACGATCTGCTTCTCGATCGTGTTGTAAAAGTTGGCCACCTGCTTGAGCACGACGCCGTGCCTGTAGAAGCGGTGGGCCACCTCCGCGTTCCAGTTGATCTCTTCGGGCATTTGGAAGCCGAGCGCCGTGAGCTGACGGAACTCGCGCAGGAAGAGCACGAGCCGGTCCGAGTAGTTGACCTGGAGCGAGAGGTCCTGCGGGTTCACCTCCATCAGCTTGCCGGTGAGCTTCATCGCGAGGCCCGACCGGTCGTCCTTGAGCTCGTCCTCGACCGAGCGCACCCACTCCGAAAAGTGCTGCTGCTGGTAGTCGTGCATGTACTGGTGCAGCTCGCCCGCGCGCGACATGAAGCGCGCCATGCCTTGCAAGTCGGAGAGGAGCGGCCCGGAGGTCGCGAGCAGCTCCGAGATGCGCTCGGAGAGCTGCTTCGACAGCGTCAGGTGCTCGACCACCTCGGGCAGGTTCTTGCCCAGCTTGGCGCCCGACGTGCCGTTCTTGCCGGCGGCCTGGCTCGTGCGCGTCTCAAAGTCCTCGCGGAGCGACTCGAGCTGCTGCTCGAGCTGCGCGAGCAGCGTCTCGCGCGCGGGCGCGAGCTCCTTGAAGACGAGCTCGCGCCGCACGAGCTCCTTGTACCGCGAGAACTCGCGCAGCAGCGCGTGGCCCTTGAGGCCCGACGAGCTGAACCGCGCGGCGAGCGTGCGCGCGACGACGCGCTCGATGGGCATCATCGACTCTTTAAACGTGGCGGCCGCGGCCTGCCACGCGGGCTGGGCGAAGAGGGAGTGGTGCATCGGCTGCAGGCCCGCAAAGGGCGCGAAGACCTTGGCCACCTTGAGCTCCGCCAGCTCCGACGGCGAGAGCACCGCCGAGAGCTGATGGACGACCGCGCGCATCTCGAGGAGCTCGTCGAGGCGGGTGCGCAGCCAGCCAAGCACCTCGTCCACGAAGGCTCCCGAACGCCACGTGCCGAGCTGCGGCCAGAAGACGCCGGTGAGCTGCTGCGTGTCCGCCACCCACGTGTCCACCAGCTGGCTCGCGTCGCGCAGCGCGCGCGCCACCGCCCGGTATGGCGCTTCGAGCAGCGCGAGGTCGGAGAGGCGTCGATTGAGGTACGCATCGAGAGCCGAGCCGAGGATGCGCAGCAGGTGGCGCATCCGGGTCTCCTTGTAGCCGGCCTGGTAGAGTGCATCGAGCACATCGCGCAGCTCGCGCAGCAGCTTCGCCATCTCCGCCAGCGGCAGGTCGCCGAAGTTGCTCAGCGGCTCGGCGTACGGTTGGAGCACCTCCCAAAACTGACGCGCGCGCGCGCGCTGCTCGGAGGTCGCGCCGGCCATGTAGCCGGCATCGATCATCTTCCAGTGCTGGCATTCGTCGTGCGGGGTCACGATCGTGGACACGTCCTCCTCTGCGCCCTGCTTCTCGCCCAGCTGCATCGCGGCGTCGAGCGCCGTGTCGAGCGCCTCGAGCGAGCGCCGTGCGTCGGCGTCGAGCTTCGAGGCCCATGTCGGGTCCTGCAGCAGCATCGGCGCGTAGAGCTGCCGGACATTGAGCTGGAGCGACTGCAGCGGCGACGCCCCGAGCGTCGACATCATCACCACCGTCGACATGTTGTCGTTGGTGAGCGCCTCCATCGAGCGTTTGATGAAGACGATGCCGCTTGACGCTCTGGAGCCGTTCTGGCTCGAGAAGCCGACGGCCGTCGAAGCGGAAAGCTCGTAGGTGCCGGCGCCAGCTTTCGAGGGCACCACGCTCACCTGAAGCGTGCGCACGTGCGGCTGCTCCAGAAAGTTGGCCAACGCCGAGCTGCCGTGCAGGCTGGCTGCCATCTCATCGGCGGAGACCGCCCAGCCCATGCTGCTGACGGAGGCGCCGAGGGAGTCGATGGCGAGCCGTGCGAGGTAGTCCTTGCGTGGATCCATGAGGCCACGTCGGCTCTCGCTGGGGTCAGCAGGACGACGCGCGGTCGCCAAGTGCGTTTGCGCGGCACCTCGGCAATCGACGCTTCTCTGCCGTTAGTTCTCAATCGCTGTGAATGCGCTATGAAAATTGAAAGTTCATCGTCCCTCATGAAATGAATTTGGGAGCACGGATCGGGGACATGCTTTTTCGTGGCTTTCCCGCTTTCCCTCCAAACACACAAGTCCGCAAACGCCTTTTGCAAAATGGTGCGTTCGTTCACGATCATTGAGATCATCGAGATGCCCGCGGAGCACTTTTGGGCGCTCCGGCTGGACACGAACTTCGACCGCCACTGCGCCGCCGCCGAGAACTGCACCTTCTCGCTGCTCTCGCGCTTGCACGGCGTCGATGACGATGGCGCGCGCACGGTGTCGTGCGAGAGCGAGCTGACCGCGGACGAGAGCCCGCTGCCCGTCGCGCTGCAAACGCTCCTGGGCGCGAGCAAGTTTGCCTTCGTCTCGAAGCAGCAGTGGTGGCGCGACCACTTTGACGAGGCGCATGCCGCCTCGTTCTCGTCGTCGCCGCGCATGATGAGCCAACGCGCCGTGGTGCGTGGGCGCACATGGCTCGAGCCGCTCACGCCGAAGTCATGCAAGGCCGTGTATCGCGTCGAGATCGAGGTGCGCATTGTCGCCCTCTCCTCGCTCCTCGAGCAGGGCCTTGAGAAGCGTGTGCGCGACTCGTACACGCGGCTCACCGCGCTGACCAAGGAGTACGCGTCGACGGCACCGTGTCGCACGTACCTCGCGTCGCTCACGCGCGCGCCGCCCGAGCCGCCGCCATCCCTCGACGCCCTCACCAGGGAATACGTGTCGAGGTCGCCGCTTCCGCCGCCGCCGCCCTTGTCCCTCGGCGAGCCGGGCTCTCCGCGCTCGCCCCACGCGACGAGCCGGCGCGTCGGCTGGGGCGACGACGGCAGCGGCGTCAGCGCCAGCGGAGGCGGCGGGCGCGGCAGCGGTGGGCGTTGCGGCGGCGACGGCGGCGGCCCCGCCAGCCCCTCCTCGCCTCGCTCGCCCCTGCTCGGCCCCGGCCCAAGCTCGCCGCGCATGCGACCTTGGGGGAGCGTCCCATCTCCGAGCCGCCCGCCATCGTGGCGCTCGCCTGCGTGGCGCCCGCCCGAGGGTGGCGAGAGCAGCGCTCACGCGCCCGCCGCCGCTGCCGCCGCTGCCCCTGCCCCTGCCGGCCTCCCCGGCGGCGGCGGCGGTGGCGCGGCTGCTGCCATCGCTCGCGCCATGAGTGGCGGTGCCGGCGGCGCCGGTGGTGGCGGCGGCGGTGGCGGTGCCGGCGGCGCCGGTGGTGGCGGCGGTGGCGGCGGCGCCAATGGCAGCGCACGCGGCAGCGGCCGTGCGGGCAGCAGCGCCAGCGCTGGAAGAGTTGCCGCCGCGATCGCAGTCACCGCTGCTGCTGAGCCCACCCGCAGCCGCCGGCGCAGCAGCAGCAGCGGCCGTCGGCCCACCGAGATGGACGCAGACGAGGCACCGACAGGCACGTCCAAATTAGGCAGTTCTGAGAAAGATGCGGGCGAGGCACCGACGGAGGCGGCGGCGTCAGGCGCCAGCCTTGCGGCGCGGGCGGCGCCACGCGACGGGGCAGGGACGGCGGGAGCAATGCCGCGGGACCAGCCACGTCAGAAGCGGAGGCACCATCGCCAGTCCGCAACGCTTCCACACTCCGCCACGCTTCCGCTGCCGTCAGCGGAGCCGTCACGAGCACTTGTGGCCCCAACACCGCAGCCGCGGGCAGGCACCGCCGCCTCAGCCTCAGCCTCAGCCTCAGCCTCCGCACGCGAGCTCTCCGCCGCCTCGGCGGCGGTGGCACTTGTGCCCTCGCCGCCAGCGCGCTCGGCGCGCTCGACACCGCGCGTGCTCGCGGCCGACTTCAATGGGCGGAGCGCGCGCGAATACCTCGAGATGCCCCGCGATGCCCTCGATCGCATCTGGCAGCGCGAGATGGGCGAGCTCGGCGGCGCGTCGGGCAGCGGAGGGCGCAGCGCGCGTGCTCTCGACGTGCTCTCGACGACGCGCGCGTCCTCAGCGCGGCGGTCGGACTCGGTCGGCGGCCAAGGTGCGCTTGCAGCTGCTGACGAGGCGAGCGTCGAGCTCGCGCTCACCTCCGTCCTCTCCCTCGCCCGCACCACCGATGGGGCCGTCGTGCGTCGCGTGCTTGTGTGACGAGCTCGTCTCACACATCCCTGCGACGTCTCCAAGCTTTCCAACGCGCCTACAGAAACGACCGTGCTCGCGTGCTCGTGCTGCCACTGCTCCGGGACGGTTCGGTCCCGGGTCGACGTTCGTCCGGTCTCGTTCGAAGTTTGCGACGGCGTGGGGCGCGGGGGGCGGAAGTCCCCTTTCCGGCTTTCGACGCCTGGTGCGCGCTCGCCGTAACTATTTTTGGCTTTTACCGCAATACTCTATACTGAGTTGCATCACTCCGTCACTGAATATCTCGACCGCGCTCGTTGCGTCGACACACCGGGGGAGTTACACGCCACCGCGGCTCACCCGCAGCGGGCACCTCGCCGGGGGGGCGCCGCCGGCCGGCAGCCGGCTCCAGAAGCAGAACGGAGTAGTATACGAACTAGGAACGGTCCAGTTCTCTTGAAAACGAAATCGCCTAAGTGCAGCCTGTGCAGACGAATGGCGGGAAGCTTCGAGCGCAAGCGGTCACTAGAGCCCGGCGATCAGCGGCGGCGGCGGTCTGTGAGGGCCTTTCCCTTTTGTTGGCGTTGTTGTCTTTGCGAGTTGTCTTTGTTGTGGCACTGGACACGGTCTCGCTCGGCGTGGACCGCCCACCGTGCCACCGCCGCCACGTCGAGAGTCATGTTGAGGGCGCGAGACATGCCTGCCCAGCCCTCCCTGTTCCAGCGCACCGTCTCCTCGTAGCCATATGTGCCCTCGTATGCTGTGTAGCCGATAGCACCGACCGCGCGCGCTAGTTGCAGGTACTCTCCCGGTATGTAACGGCCATTGGGGTACACCTCGAGAACCGCGGTGCACGGCCGCGCGAATATTAGGTTGACGCAGCCGGCGCCATGCGGCAGGATGATCATGTCCTGACGGTGCACCCAACTCGCCTGCCCGGCGAGAGTCAGGTCGCCAAAGTCGTCGAGAACTTCCATCGAGATTTGAGCCGCACTCGGGTAGGGCTTCCCGTCGCCGGAGAGCGCGGAAATTAGAGCGGTGCGCATCGCATCAACATTGGTCATGCGGCGCTCGCTGCGCCGGTTGGCGAAGCCAATCTTGAGGCTCCGGCGATCGTGGGCCCCGTGCTTCACCGAGGTCACGTTGCTCTCGCCGTCGATGGATCGATCGTGGGACGCCCCGAGGACCAATCGGTGCAGTGCCGCGGCGTCAGAGGGGGAGCTCAGCCAGCGCATCTCGCCGCTAATCCACCCATCCCCCTGGCGCTGGCGTAGCTCGCCGCGTACGGCACACGTGCTATCAAGCACCTCGTACAGAACCGTGCTGAGCGGATCGTCGAGGAGCTGAATGTGTGACTTTCGGAGGAAGTCCAACGTCCAGGGCGACCCACCGAAATGAAGGAACCCCTTGAGCACCAGCCGCCGCTTGAGCGTCGGATATCGTTGATAGAGCGACCAGCACGCGAGCAGGCCCTCCGCTGCGTGTGCGAAATGCCAAGGAGCGAACGTATTTGCTCGGCTCATGATACAGTCGATGTGCGTGGGCCGTCGGCAGCGTGAACCCACGATCTCGAAATCATGTGCGATGTCGAGAAAGGGAGGAGGCCCATCCCACCGAGAGATCACCCACGGGAGAGGCCGCGGCACTAGCCATCCTACGTTGTCGACATGAGCTTGGCAGCAGCCAGCTGAGCCGAAGTCCATGTAATCGTAAAAGAGCCACAGCACGCTAGTCACGGTCAGCACAAGGAACGCTAATGCGCGACAGCTGCAACAGTACTGCGCGCAATTCGTTGGCCGATGGCGTGGCGGAGGCTCGGTATCCTCGTTCGTGGGTTGCATTTGCACGAGTTCACGGAGACGAACTCGATTCCTTCTGGATTTTGAAGCATAGCCGAAGGGGAATTCGTACCTTCGAAAGAATTCAGAGCTTTCACACATGGCTTTTCTTTCACAACGATTGCGTTGCCGCTCAAATCAAAAATGGAATCCTCGTCCGTAGTTGATGCGGCGCGCCAGAGCGTCGAGCACTTCGACCCGTTGGCCAAGACCGCGAAGAAGCAGCTGTCAAAGCTGCGGCTCGAGCACGGGGAGGAGCTCATGCGCTTCGTCAAGGAGGCGCTGCGTGACCTTCCTGAAAAGGCGGACGGCGGAGTGGCGGTGGAGGCGTCGTCGTCAGTGCTCATCGAAGCGTGCGATGCGGCGCGGCTCATCCTCTGGCTCGGTGCGTACCCATCTCCAGTTCCGCATAAGGCGTGCCATAACGTTTCGGTCCGGTGCAAGGCACTGCGCCGCCTCGATCTCGCCGCGGAGATGAGTGCGTTCGTCGCGGAGTCGCTCCGTGCTGCGAGCGGGGGCGTAGCGAGCAAGGGGCTGTGCGCTCCGCCGCCTCGGATGGGCAGCGCAGACGGCCGCCTGCGCTTCTGTGCAGCGGTCGGCGTCGAGACGGCCGAGGAGCTCGAGCTCGGCGTCAAGGCACTGAGCGTGTACGGCGCAGTGGCGCTCGAGACACTCCAGTTGACGGCGTCGGCACGCGCAGCACCGCTGCCGGTGCCGGTCGATGAGCCGCGCCTCCTCGTGCCCACTGGTCTGACCTGGGTGCGAGCACTCCGGCGCGCCTTGGTGCCGCCGGAGGACGCGAGCAAGGAGAACAGCCCGGCGGCGGCCGCCGCCGCCAGCGCCATGGGGGCAGCTGCCAAGGCGGAGGCGGCGCTTGGGTATGCATGCGCGGCGCTGGCGGAGGTGGTGCGGGCGGGGCGGCGGGCTGTGGCGGGCGGCGAGGGCGGCACGGCCATGGGCAGCCCCGAGGAGCAGGCCGCGTGGGAAAGGGAGCTGCGTGCACTCTCGGGAGCGGCAGCAGCCGCCGCGGTTGACGAAGCGCCGCCCGCCACGCCCGCGCCAAAGCTAGCGCCGGCCGCCAAGCCCGCCACCGCCGCACAAGCCGCCGCTCCACTCACCAAGCCCGTCGTCATCGCCGCTGTGCCTGACGGGCCGGTGGGCGCTGCAATCAAGGCCGAGGTCGAGGCATACGTCGCCGCGCTTGGCGCGCTCGCCCCCACAGCCTCGAGTGCCGCTACCGCCTCGACACCTCACGCGAGGGGAGGGAGTGTGGCGACCGGGGCCAGTGCGCTGCCCGCGACGCCGACCCGCCGTGGCGCTGCGACCCTCCTGAGCGCTGCCGCAAGCGAGCAAGCCGCACGTTACCTCGGCGCTGCCAGGGCCGCGGGCGCGACGGCTGGTGCTGCCACCGGTAGAGGTACTCAAGAGAGCGCTCTGAACTTGAGCGAGTGCCACGCGCTCGAGATGGCGCTCCGCCCGCTCTACGATGTGTACGCGCGCACCCTCGACGGCGGGCTGACCCTTCGCGACCGGCGCGACGCCGAGGCCGAGGCCGAGGGCGGCGCCGGCGCCGGTGGGGTCCCTGGGGCGCCAGTGCCGCTGCTGTCGGCGATGGCGGACGCTATGGATCGTCTGGCGTCCGTGCTCGGCGTGCTCGCGACGGCGTCCGGCGCGCACGAGCGACGCAGCCGCACAGCTCGGTGCCTCGTGCAGTCGCTGTACGCGGCAAGCAAGCTCCGACTCGCGTGCGACGGAGCGGCCGATGATGAGGATTGCGAGAGGGCGGACGTGGCGGCAGGGCGCGACTGGGTGTGTGGCGTGTTGCGCCGTTTGGGCCGCGCCGCCGCCGCCGTCACCTCCGACGCGTGCGCAAGCGACGCCGAGTGGCCACCCAGCGCCCTCGTCGCTTTCACCGACGCCACCGAAGCGGCGGACGCGGCAGAGCCACCGCCGCCGCTCCCACTTCCCTCAGCGGCCGCGGCGGCCGAAGCAGCGACCTGGCTCGTCACACTGGGCGCGCGCACGCACAAATGCGCCAAACGCCTCTTCGGTGCTTCGCAGCGCCAACGCGCCCTCGCGTTCGCCGAGGCGGCCGCAGCGATGGCGCGTCACGCAGTCGCCCTCTCCGCCGCTGTCGCACTCTCCGCCCGGCTCGACGATGCGCCCGTGACAGCAGCGCGCGGGCTGGCGACACCTCAGAAGCCGGCTCGTCCTCCCGGCGCCGCCGCCGCCGCGGTGCTCACGCACGCACCCATGGCGACCGCACCGAAGAGCGTCGCGGGCGCCGTCGCGTGCGGGACCACCGTCGGCGTGAGCAGCACCGTCGCCGGCGAGAGGCTCGAGGAGGCACTCAGCCTACAGTGCAGCGCGAGCTTCCTAGTCGCGCACTGCTGGTTACCTCGGGGGGAGTCGGCGCGCGCCGAGGCACTTGCGGAGCCCGCGCTCGTGGCGCAGGTGCTCGGTGCTGTCGGCAAGGCGATCGAGAGTCGCGCGCGACTCGAGGCGCTCAACATGGCGCTCAACGAGGCGGGCGCTGCAAAGGGCGGGGAGGTTGGCTGTGCGGAGGCGGGCAGAGATGCGCACCGTGGCGCCACCGCGACCGTCGCAAAGATGGCGCCACGCACGCCCGCGGCCCCCGGCACGATGGCGCCTCCCGCCACCAACGGTCGTGCCGCCGCCGCGCAGCCGCCCTCGCTCTCTGAGCTGATCAGCCTTCATGCGTCGGTGCGGGCCAAGGCGCTCACCGCGGCGCTCGCCAAGGCCAAGGCGCAGGTGCCATCAGAGGCGGCGGCGTCCGCGTCGAGACATGTGGCAACGACGGCGAGTGCGCTTGGGTGTCTCATCGCGCTCTCGACGTCGAGGATGCCGCCCGCACTCGTGGCGCGCGTGGCGGCGTGGGAGATGGCCGAGCTGGCCGCCCGCGCGCCTGCCGCGCTCGCCGCCGCGCCGCAGCTGCTGCTGACCGTCGCCGACGAGGCAGCCCGCATGCTCGCTGCCCCCTCCCTCGACCTCGAGCGTGCGAGCGTTGCAGTCGCATGTGCCGAGGCGCTCCTGCGCTTGCCGGCGGCGGGCGCAACAGCGAGTGCGGTGCGTGAGGCAGGCTGGGAGCACGCGAGACGGGCGATAGCACTCGCTACCCCTCTGTGTGGCGCACTGGTGGCCACGCCGCCTGGCGGTGTTCACACCGTGCTTCACACCGCGCTGGTGGCCACGCTGCCCGGCGGCGCACCGGCGCCGACGGCAGAGGGAGCTGTGGCGGCCACGGCGGCTGGCGTCGGGGACGGTCTGACAGCATCGTTGGTGATGGATCTCAAGGCGACGGAGCTGCGAGCGGCTCTTGAGGCACGCGGCCTCGAGTCGCACGGGCGCAAGGCGGAGCTGGCGGCACGCCTGACGGCCGCCCTCGAGGCCGCCGAGGCAGCGGCGACGACCGGTGTTCACACCATCGCGGCAGCCGCGGTGCTCACACCATCGCGAGCCCCAGTGCCCGAGACGGCGCGAATGACGATGGCGAGCATGGTCGAGATGGCACCCCCGGTGGTTCACACCATCAGTGTTCACACCATCGCGGTCGAGATGGCACCCCCGGCGCTCGCACGTTGTCGGGCGCTCGAGGTGCTGGGGCGGGCGCATCTCGCGTGCGCCGCGAGCGTGCTCGTCCTACACGCTCCTGCGGCGGCGGCAGCGGCCATGGCGACCAGCTTGCCAGCTGACAGCGCGGGGGCGCGAGAGAGGGCGGCGGAGGCGCGGGCGGCAGAGGCGGCGGCGGCGGAGATGGCTGAGGCGGCTGCGTGCGCCGGCGCGAGCGCGGTAGCCGTGGCCGAAGCGACGGCGGCGATGGCGGCATGGGAGGCGCTCGCGGTGAGCGCGGAGGCGTCGGAGGCGGCGGCGGCGGCGGTGCGTGAGGCGATCCCGGAGCTCGAGGCGGCAGTGGGTGCGGCTCTACGATGTGGTTGGCTGCTCGGCATGGCCCTCGCTTCGGAGCCCGCGCTCGCGGCGGCAGCCGTCGCAGAGCGGCTTGCTGCTGTGCTCGGCATGAGTGCTCATCCCGTGCACCGGCAGCGAGCGCGGCTGCTCACGGCCATGGGCTTGGGCGAGAGCGGCCGGCTGGCCCTGCGGCGTGCAGCCGCGGCCGAGGTCGAGCTAGCACCACGCCGACTGGGCACGTTTGATGACCTCGATGAGGGCAGCCCCACCTCGGTGGGCTCGCTCCCCCTCGCCGCCGATCTTGCTGCTCTCAATCTCGCCGCTGACGCGACGGATGCGGCCGACGCGGCGGCGGCGGCGGCGGCGACGGCGGCAATGGCGCGGCTGGCACGGCAGCTGGATGACCTTCGGGCGGCGTCGCGTTGGGCGGAGGCGGCATCCGTGTCACTCGCGCTCGCCCATGTGCATCGCGCGCACGGCCGGCCATCGGAGGCCCTCGCCCACGCGACCAGCGCGGCGCGACTCGCCATGCGGGGACTGAATGGCGGCCGAGGGAGTGGCGAGGGCGGCGGGGGCAGCCTCGGCGTCGTTGGCAGCGAGGGGGGTGCGGAGGTGACAGCCGCTGAGGGCCTGCTCTTGGCGTCGGAGCTGTGGGCGGCACGTGGCTCGCTCGGCGATGCGCAGCGGTATGTGAGTGCAGCGGCGCGGCTCGGGCGCTCGACGCATGGCTGGCCGCGGCTGCGCGTGCGATCGCTCCTCACCCAGGCGGCCCTGCACCTGGAGGCAGGGCGTTCATACGAGGCGGGTGCCTCCCTCGACGCCGCCGCCACCGCCATGGGGCTGCCAAACTCCACCGTCGCCACCGCCGCCACCGCCACCATCGCCACCGCCACGAGCACGATGCCCTCGGGCGCCGAGCTCCTATGTCTTTCGCTCGATGCTCTGCGCGCGGCATGGCACGAGAGGCGGGGTGAGCCGTCCGCAGCTCTCGCGATGACGAGGGCGGCGCTGCATGCCCTGCCCGCTCTCACTAGCCAGCTCGCGGCCACTGCCACGCGTGAACGCGGCGGAGCGTCGGCGGATGCGGCGGAGGCCGAGGCCGAGGCGGCAGCAACGGTCGCGCCGTCACGAGCCGCGATGCTGCTCACCGCGGGCCGTGCCCATCGCGCTTTGGGTGACTTAAGCGCCGCCCTCGACAGCTTTCATGCCGCACGCTCCGCCGCCGAGGCTATGTCGACGGCCGAGGGCGCGGCCGCTGCGGGGGCGGCGGCGGGGGCGGCGGCGGAGGGCGTAGTGGCCGGCGGCGGCGGCGCGCCGCTGGCAGAGGTGTGGGCGGAGATCGGGCTGACGCAGCTGCAAGCCGCGTGGCAGCCCTCCCCGGCTGCCGCTCGTGCCTCGTGGCGCGCGGCCCGCATCGCGATGTCGAGGGCGCTGTACCTCGGGCGCGGCGGCGGCGGGTTTGGCGGCGGAAGCGCGTGCGAATCCCTCCGACCAGCGACGTGGCAGCGCCTCTGCGTCGGACTCGCCGTGTGCTGCGGTGCTCGGCACGGTGCGTGCGCGGCGCAGCTGCTCACCGCCTCGATTGGGGCGGGCGTCGGAGCCCAGATGCGGTGGGTGGCAGCGGACGCGGCCGCCGCACAGCCAACAACCGTGGCTTCCGTCCTCGCCACGGCGGCCACCAACGCCGCCACGTCGGGGGCGGGGGACGAGGACGACGTAGAGGCCGCCATGCTGGCCGAAGCCGTCGGATCGCTCTCCCTTGCTTCTGCAACCAAGGCTGCGACCGCGACCCCAGCCGTCGGCAGCAGACGCAGCGCCGTGGACGGCGGCGCGAGGGACGATGCGGTGACGAAGGCCCTGCGTGCGGCTATCTTGGTGATGGAGGCGGAGGATGAGGCAGAGGATGAGGGCGAGCCGTCGTCTGAGGCAGCGTGGGCAGAGGCGGTGGCTGCGGCTGGCGGCTGGGAAGCCCCCGCCGACGTCGCTGCCAGCGCCGCGGAGCCGCAGTTGACCCCACGCGACGCGCTCAGTGCGTGGATGCACTCGCCGCCAGAGGGGGTGGTGGTCACGGCGGTGGCGGTGGGTCCGTCTGGCAAGGGCCTTGTCGTGAGTCGCTGGCGATGTGGCGCCGAACCCGCGTTTGTGGCCGTGCCCGAACCAGCTGGGGAGGCGATGGACGCGAGCACGGGTGCTGACGAGGCTGGGGGAAGCGATGCGACTTGTGCCGAGGCGAGGGGCGAGGTGGCAGCGGTGCTGGCATCGCTGCGGCATCTGATGAGCCGCGCTCGCGACAGCTCGATGGCGTTGGGTGGTGCGGCCGAAGGGGAGGGCCACGCACGTGCTGCGAGCCACGAGCTTCCATCGGCGCGCGCACCGGGCGGCATCGTCGCCGCTCTCGAGGCTGCAGCCGCTCCCCCGCCGCCATCCGATCTAGCGCCACAGAGCTCTGCTGCCGTCAAGCCCGGGGCGTCGGCCGCGGGGCTAGAGATGGTGGCGAGGCTCGTGCGCTTGCCCGAGACGCACGTCGGCGGCGCCCGGGGAACGGAAGCGCCTCTCGAGCTACGTGGTGGTGGCGCGCGCGCCGTGCTGGGCAGCGGGCAGGAGGGCGCTTGCCGTGTGCCGGGCGAGTGCGTGAGCAGCGCGCACTGCTCCCTCGAGCTCGATGCTGCTGGGCTGCTCTGGCTGACCGACAGCTCAACCAACGGCACCTACGTGGACGGCGAGACACGCCGCCTCAAGCGGGGCAAGCAGCGCGAGCTTCGGCATGGCTCGACGTTCACACTCACGCGCGATGGCCCGGCCTTTCGCGTCGAGATCGTATCTGGCGCCGCCGAGGGCGAGGCGATGGCTGCTGCTGCGACGGCGACACTTACCGAGCCCGCGGTCGCGCTGCCACCACCGCCGCCGCCCACCGCCGCACCGGCCGCGGGCGTGGCGGCGGAGGCGGTGAGTGACCGGGCGGAACGTGAAGCGTACTGGACGCGGCGTCGGGCACTGGACAGCGAGCTTGGCGCTCTGTGCGAGCGCATGCAGTCGCGGCTGCTCGGACCGGCAGCGTGCTTGTTGGTCCCGCCCCCCAACGCCACCCCGGCCGCCGCCACCGCCGCGCTCGCCGCTCTGCGCGCGTGGGCGTTGGCAGAGGCGGTGGCGAAGCGGTGGCGCGTCCTCAATGCGCCTTTGCTCGTGGCAGCGTGCGAGGCGGCAGCGGGCGACGAGGCGGCGGCCGGGGTGGCGAGGGAGGCGTTTGGCGCGGCGCTGGCATCCGACAAGGGCCAGCCACTGCCACAGAGCGCGATCGTGGCCCTGAGCATGGCCGCTCGCAAGCAGTGGGCGCATGCGGTCGTGGAGGCCGAGGCGGCAACTGAGGCGGCCAAGGGACGCACCGCCTCAGGCACCAAGGGCGGAGGCGGCGCCAAGGGCAAGGTCAAGGCGGCCGCGGAGGCAGCCTCGCTCGGTGAGGTGGCGTCGGCGGTGGCGTCGGCAGTGGCTGGCAGCACGGCCGCAGCGGCCGCAGCGGCGGCGGCGGCACGCGCCGCGGTGGTGCTTGTGCTCGACGAGCGGTTGGCGTCGCTGCCGTGGGAGTGTGTGCCGGTGCTGCGCGCGCTGCCCGTGTGTCGGCTGCCGTGCGCTGCCTTCCTGCCAGGCTGCGCCGAGGCGGCGGACGCACTACATGCGCGCGGCGGCGGCGGCGCCCACGGCGGCGATGCCTTTTACGTTCTCAACCCGTCGGGCGAGCTTCGCCGCACCCACGAGACCTTTGCTGCGGACTTTGCGCGCCCGCCGTGGCGTGGCGTCGCGGGCGAGCCGCCCGAGCGGGCGGTGCTCGAGGCGGAGCTGCCGGCGCGCCACCTGTACGTCTACTGCGGCCACGGCGACGGCGGGCGGTACTTGGGGGCGGAGGCGCTGCAGCAGCTGCCGCGCTGCGCGGCGACGATGCTCATGGGATGCTCGTCTGGGGCGCTGCAGCAGCACGGGCGGCTCGGGCCGAGCGGGATGGCGCTTGCGTACCTTCACGCGCGCTGCCCCGCCCTCGTCGCCAACCTGTGGGACGTGACGGACGGCGACATCGACCGCCTGTGCAAGGCGCTCCTTGCGCACCTCGGGCGCGGGGGCAGCGTGCTCGGCGCGCTCGCGGCTG
This sequence comes from Chrysochromulina parva, assembly GCA_002887195.1. Taxonomy (NCBI): domain Eukaryota; phylum Haptophyta; order Prymnesiales; family Chrysochromulinaceae; genus Chrysochromulina; species Chrysochromulina parva. Next base: position 30,699 of record PJAB01000131.1, read on the forward strand.
CGCGCGGCGCGTGCCGGCTGCCGTTCCTCACCGGCGCCGCGCCCGTCTGCTACGGCGTGCCGCTCGCCTTCCGCCCGAGGGACGCGCCCCCGCTCCGGGCGAGCGGTGAGGCATAAAAGGCCAGCCCGCGGCGCGCTAGGGACCTAGGTCCCTACGCACAGTACACCAGCCAGCTCGCAGCCGCATGCGCAAGTGAGAGATTTGACGGCTTTCTCGAGGACGGCTTCGAGTCTGAAGACTTAGATTCTTAGGACTTTTTCGGGGATCGGGAGGTGCGAAGCAACTTTAGATTCCCCGAATCGTTTCTCGACTGACGCCGCTGTACGCTGTACGGACTCACCGACGGACACTCTCACACTCAGACTCAAACGATACGGACGGGTTCACCGCGGCATGGGTTCATGCAGCATCATGGTCAAAATATCACTTGCACCCCAGGGGGCCCTCGCGCCAGGTACTCGTCCTGAGTTAATGAGATCCGTCATACTGTGTACGTCATCTCTCTACTGCAGCGGGCGTCGTTTAGGAGGGGCGCCCTTTTCCATCACACGATCATATTGCACTACTGTTTTCTCCCGAAATGACGTCCTCAACATGAGCGTCGCATCCTGGCAATCTGAGGCGATCAGGACTGTTAACCTTCCCTTCTCAAGCAGTTTGACTCATGTTGGCCAGCTACCCTCATTGATCCAAATCCACATGCAGTTCGGTTCCTAATGTTGTCTCATCGCTGGTGAGATCGACTGTTGCAGCTGTCCGTCCACACGTGCGCTTGTCGCGCTGCCGCGATGAAAGTCGGCCGACGGATTCGACGTCTCCGACCGCTCCGCCTTTACGTTTGCAGTCGGAGGCTCAGCTACTATCCGATTCTGCTTGCGATCGGATCGTTGCTGCTAATTTGTTCGCCATCTCCGACTTCGGGAGTCTTCGCCATCTCCGACTTCGGGAGTCCCAATCGTCATCCTCAGCGTCCACGGCGAAGATCAAGCACCAGGATTCCAGAGTGTCGTCACGAAGTGTATTGAAGTGCTCCCACGACAGTCGTTCTTTGTCGTCGGGTGTCTTCTTCGCGTCACACCGGTCGATGCATTCCCGTCGTAGAGCTTTTGGGATGTATTTCGGTTTCGCCGGATCGCCTTTGAGACGATCGAGATCAGTGTCGTCCAGCAACTTCGATAGCAGCTCGTGCAGTTCTTCCCAGTTGGGTTGGTGCTCGATGATGGTCCGCATATCATCCGGATTCATAAACCCTGTTACCGAAATCGGGTTCGGGTCGACCCTGGGACGCTTCGTGCGTTGCGGCTGGGACCGTGATGGTACGCTTCGAGATTCGTGAGCGCCTGGTTCGCGTGCACGCCTTGGCGGCGTGTCCCGGGAGGAGGAGGCACCTGCTGGCGCTGACACCGTGCGACGCGGAGGTGGCTTCCCGGTGGTCGCCGCCCGCGTATCGTAGCTGTACTCGAAGAGGCCTTGAGGCGCTACAGAAGAGGAATATTTGCTACTTCCGACGAAGTCCACATAGCTCACAGGCTCGAGAAGCTGTTTTCCGATGGGCTGCTCGACGATAATGAGGTGAGAGGGCCAGTCGCGGGTTTTTCCGGTGAAATCGGATGCTGACATGGTCTTCCCGTCGTCTAGCTCAATCATAGGGCCTGCCGACGATGGCAACGACGTGATGTCGCGAATGGTACCCTTCCTACCATCTTTTCGACTTTGTACCCTTGCGGAGCAATCCCAATCGTCGGGCAGTTGCAGATGACGTCTGCGCTGGATGGTCGCCGGACGTGCCCGCTCGCTCAGGTACTGGAGAACTGCGCCCGGGAGTGAACCCCCGCTGTCCATGCAGTGGCGAAGGTCGTCGCCTGAGAGCCCACCTAAGCTCCGGCAGGCAGTTAACGCCATAGTGTGCAAGTGATCTTCGATGCCCTTGGCCGTCAGCCAGGACCCTGGTTGCTCCTTCAGCAACTCTTGCACGACCTTTCGAATCTTGCCCGAATCCTTCAAGATCCAGGGCTCATGAATGTTGGCTCCTCGAGGAATGTCCTCTCTTTTCCTCGTCCAGGCTGAGTCCACATCCAGCAAGAGCCATTCGTCCAAAGAAACGATTGATCTATCGGTGCATTTGAGCAGATATTCCACGTCTCGGTCTTCGAATGGTTCCTCCGCCCCGTCCTTCAAACGGATATTCGAAACTGTGCACTCGTACCACGTGTAGTCTCCACTCGCAGAGTAGTCGAACCAGATCGTCTCATACTTCTTTGGGAGCTTCAGCCGCTGCAACACGTCTGCAAGGCTTTCCGAGCCGTCTGGCAGACTGTCGTCACTTCCCATCCACCCAGTTGGATATGCCTTCCGCTTGTCGCCAAAGCCGTGGCGACGGCTATCGGCAAAGTCCTGGAGAAGCTCAACTTCTTTTAGGACACTCTCATCGCTGAAGAGTTCTTCAAGCGACGTGCCGCCTCGAACGTGCTGGTCGACTAAGTTGATGAGGTCCGGGTACCTCCGGATGACCTTGTAATCTTGCTCTGGCATGAGGACGCGCACCACCGGCTTTTGCTGCTCATCCACCCAGCCGTTCTTGTGTAGTAGGTGCGCGCGCAAGAACGTTGCACGTCCTGCAGTTTGCACGAGAAGGTCAAAGCTCGCTCCCGCAGTCATGAAGAGCACTAGATGGCTCGGCACCCGTTGATCTGTCACGAAGCTCTCTCCACGTGCCATCATCGAGTAGCCAAACACGGCAATTGGGTCGTCACCACGGCCAGCAGTCTCGAGCGCAAATTCGAGCGCGTTCAGAACCTCGTCCACGCGGGCGCGACGTGCACCGTCTGAGATCCTCTTTCCAGGACCAATGGTGGAGCGGCGAGCCTCGCTACCTTTGCCCCAATCGTCTTTTAGTGCCGTCGTGTACCACGCACCGCCCTTCTGTCCTGCGTCCGGGGCAATGATCCGCGGCTTCCATTCAGGCAGAAGCACTTTACCACGTCGGGTTGCTGAATCTACATCGATTCCGTCGACACTCGGGACAAAGCCCTTGGCGACGTTGACGACGACGCCTCTTCCGCAGTAGACGACAACGTGCAGATTCGGATGCTTCGCTTGCATTACCTCAGCCTTGTCGAAAATGCTGCCCTCCACGTAAACCTTAGTTAGGGAAATGTCGAGCAGCAGCGCTTTCTTCTTTGCACCGTCTGCACTGCATGCATCCTCGAAGATGTGGTCAACCTGCTTGTTGATCCCGAGGCTATCCGGATCGCGCGAAAGGCTCGGATCGAGGAAGAGTGGGCGCGAATCAGTTGCCTCGGCATCGACATCAAGGTGCAGCTTGGGGTCCACGCTCTTGAGCGGCCAGAAGTTTACCACTCCTGAATACTCGATCGAGAATTCCCTGGGCACTGATGTGAGGAAGACCGGCCCACGAGGCTTTGCCCTCGTCCTTGCCATCTCCAAGAAGACCGGCATGAGCGTAGCTGAGATGTTGATAACGAGCTGCGCGCCGTGGTAGTTGCTGGTCGAAGGCGTGAGCTTGTCTATCGACGTCTCGAGACGCAAGCGCCGATCGTTCGTGCGCAGCATGGAGTCTGCCTCGTCCTTGAAGAGAATGAAGCGGCCTCGGCTCTCGCTTTCATGCTGCAACTTCTTCAGGATGTTATACATGCTACCCCTCGCCTCAGCAATCTGAGCAGCCGTGTCGGAGATCACGATGCAGTTGTCGTTCTCGAGCATGTCCCTCCGATTCGCCTCTGTCTTGCCTTCCTCAGCATAAGCCATGCAACGAGGGTTAAGCTGCCCGAGCTTGTCGGCCTTGTTGAGCGCATCCAGCGCATCTCGGATCTTGTGCGCCAGGGAGTTGCGGCCGGCGACCTTGTGGGTGATCACCACGCTTGCTGCCTCAAGTTTCTTGGCGACGCACACGCCGATGACGATAAACATCGTCTTTCCCATCTGCGTACTCCCGCCCGCGAGCATCTCCGGAATGTTCTCGTTCGGTTTCAGCCACTGCCTCTTGTCATGCAGGTAGTTCCGGATCTCCAGCATGTAGCGGGGCACGTCGAAGAAGCACCAGTCTAGAATGCGAGGCCGGCCGTGCTCCGGGGTCTCGGCCTTGATGCTGAGCCATAGATCCCACAGCCGTCGGTCTCCGCCCAGAGCTTCTGGCTTGAGCAGGTCTTCGGACATGGACATAAACGCCGGAGTGGATCCCGGAGTCAGAGCCTCTGGACTGGGCTCTGGAAGGTGGTAATCTTCTCCATCCGACAGCTGAGATTCGATGTCAAAACCGCCGTCGCCGTCTATGTCCTCCTCAGCGCTCGGTAGCTGCTCCACCCCCGTCGTATTGACCACACCGACGGCGACGGCACGCATGTCGAACACGCCTTCGAGCTCCTTGCGGAGTAGCTCTCGCAGGTCAGAGCTTGTGCATCTCTCTTCGTACGCGAGAAGGATCACGCCCTCGCAGTCGCTGCTCAGGTAGTCGGCTTGTTGCCCCTTGTAGCGATCGCGCTTCGTTTTACTGCTGCCGAGCTGGTCGAACTTCGCCTCGATCACGAAGTAGCCGTGTGCTCCGCGCTTGGTCGAGACAAAGTCAGGGTTTGTGTTTTTGTTGAGTGGATTGGGCAGATTGTCGTACCCGGGCTGGCCCTCACGAACGAATAGCCAGTCATTCGCAAAGTCGGCCGATCGTCCACCATTCTGCTTGAGCTTGTCGAGGGCGTACTCGATGTCTGAATGGAAGCACGGGTGCCCTCGGTCCTCACGTGTAGGTCTCTCGAGATCACCGTTGTCGTAGCACTGACGCAGCTTGCGAGCGAGTGCGAGCGCAAAGTCCTGGGCGCCACTGCATAAAACGTGTGGCAGGTCCTTGATCCTCGAGAACGATGCGCCTAAGCTTTCGGCGTTGTCGTCATAAAACATCAAGGCATCACGATGGTCGGTGAGTTGGGTGCGCAGGTCATAACGCTTATTCAGCGTGCTCTCATCGATCTTCCCGTAGGTCTGCTCTAGATCATCGATTTCGTCGAGGCGGCGCTCGCACTGTCGGATCTTGAAATTGAGGTCACGCCTGCAACCTTCAAGCGACGTGCCATGGTCTAGTGCCATAATTCTTGGGACCTTCTTCCTTGGTTTGGTACCCAGGAACCACAGACCAAGGATTCCACGGAGGGACCGCGAGGGAGCCAGCGTCCCAACTTCTTCGAGGGACGCTCGCTTTCTTCCAGATGCGGCGAACGATAGTGCAGAACAGTACGGTAAACGTTGAGGTTTGAGGATGTGAAGCACACAAGCACAAGTGAGATGCCTGCCAAACCACGTGTTCCAGGTTCAAACCGGAAATTCTGGTTCAAACCAGGCAAAGTAGTACATGTAAGAACCACGAAGAAGGAAAATAGTGCAGTCCATTTATCGTCTTTGATCCGCAGGTGCGTCGGGGCGTCGTGGAGGTCGCGCGAGTTTGGCGCTATCGTGACGAAGCCGCGTCGCTTTCACGCGGTGCCTTGCGCACGAAGCTCGCGAGACGCTGGCAGCCGCGCGGTTACACGCAGCAGAAGCAGCCGCTTTCACATGGCGCGCCGCACGGATGAAGACCCTTGGCACGAAGCTCGCGAGACGCTGGCAGCCGCGCGGTTACACGCAGCAGAAGCAGCCGGCGCGCTAGGCTCCGTGGCCCTGAAGCTTGGGGCGGCGGCGACGGCTGCAGCGCAGGCTGCGGCAACTTCATTGCGCCGAGCGGTCGAGCCAAAATTGCGGTCATTGTATGAGGATGCAATAGGCTCGACTACGAATGCTGCCACAAGCGTCCTCGAGCATCCTGAGCTAGTGCCAGTGAGCATCATGTTCATCGTCGCACTCGTTGCCCTCCTCGTGTGTCGGGCATGCATCTATCCGATCGGCTTCTTCAAGCTCAGTGCCCTCGCCCTGATGATGGCGATACCCAGCGTAGCCGAAGTGCTCGCAGCATCGGCCGCAGCCGGTGTGGCCATCGTCGTGACACATCCTTCGGTGAGCGCCGCATTTCAAGCGATCATGGAACATCCGCACGCGGCCACCGCCTCTGTCTACTTGGGGTTGGTGCGCGATGCATCGATCGACTTGGCGAGGGCAGGCTACGACGTGGTCGCAAGCCACCCGCAGGTGAAATTGCTCCTTACAGATGCGCGTGTGCACGAGCTACGTGCTCACCCGCACATGGCTGCCACGCTTGGGCACGCGCATCTGCCCACCCTCCTGCAGTGGGTCAGCGCTCTCTTGGCTGTGGCCATCTCGAGCGTGTTCCTGCGCTGCTTGTGTTACTGCTTCTGGTGTGGCCGCGGTCAAGAGACTGCCGAATCAGCGGCTGCGTCCGCAGCTCGAGCGGCGAAAAAGGAACGCCAGAGGGAAGCCAGGGCGGCCGTTAGGGAGGCCGCGAAAGCCAAGGCCGGCACGCATGGAAAGCTGTGGAAAGCTGTGGGGACCTCACGCTCTCGGCTTCGTGGTGTTGGCGAGTTCGAGCTGCGGGACGAGAGCGACGAGCGTGTCGCGTGGGGAGCGCTCGTGCTCGCGCCCTTTTGGAGCGTGCATCGCATGGGCAGCACCGTGTGGAGGTTGCTTTCCTGGTTCATGCGAACGGTCATGCGAACTTGGGAGCAAGCAGCGAAACCGGAGGACGTGCCGATGCCATCTGCAGAAGACGACGAAGACGCGAGCGTGGGCAGCACTGATCATGGAGGCAACGGCGCCGGGAAGCCCTCGACGGCTGGCGACGGCGGGCCCAGTCGTCGAAAGCGAGGCGGCAAAGCGGACGCGCCGCTCATCAGCCACCCACGACTGCTCACCACCTGCAAGGGCTTCGCAGAGGAAGTCACCTCAGCTGACTTATCTCAAGATGGGACCCTCGCCGTGGCGGTCAGCTCGGACCGCACTGTTCGCCTGTTCCCCGGTCTGCAGCATGCAGGCACCAAGACGCCGCTGCCAGCCCCCTTAATGGCCAACATACCGCTCGATCATGGCACCGCCTGCAGCCTCGCATCCAACGGGCGCAATCTGATCGTGGCCACGGCCGCATCACGCCAGGTGCTCGCATTCACTCTGGAGCCCAAGGTGGTGGTCAAGCGCACTTTCCCCTCCTCGGGCGCAGCGGCACACACGGGGAAGATTTGCGCAGCACTCATTGCGCCCAATTCGAAGTACATCGTCACGGTCGGCTCGGAGCTCGACACCACCGTGAAGCTCTGGTCGCTCAGCGGCGACCTGATCGCGAGTGAAAACACCAAGCAAGTGGAGCAGTTTGGGGCATCCATCTCGGTGGACTCCCGGCTCGTTGCCATTGCATGCACGTCGGCCGTGAGTGCTCAGCGTGCGGTGGCCCCGCGGCATGGCCAGGTGCCCATCTTTGAGCTCGTGGCCACCTCTACCGCAGCGGAACCTACTGGCCTTCGTCGGGTACTCTGCGTGGGCGGCCACACGCGCGGCGTCACTTCGGTATCGTTTGCAAAGGACTGTGTGCATCTTGGGATCGCATCCCTCGATTGCGAGTGGAGCGTTGTGCGCACCGATGTGCGCTACGATCTCAAGGTCGAGGCCAAGGAGGCCGCACGTGGCGTGGCACCCCACCGCACGCCTTTCTCCCGCATCGCCCTCTCGCCTTTCGCCCACAGGCTGGTCGGTGCAACGGCCACCGGAATCAGTATTGTGGACGTTGCGAAGGCGGCGCGCAGCTTGAAGGCCGACGCCTACGTGCTGCAGACGATCGAGGCGCATGGGCATGGAGCCATCCGAGCCCTCGTGTACTCGACGGATGGGATGCGCGTGTTGAGCGGGGGGGAAGATGGGCGGCTGCGGCTGTGGCGTGTTGAGGATGACGATGGCAAAATGGGCAAACTCTGACGCGCCACCTCGACCAGGTACGGTGAGAGGTGGAGGCTGGGGCCGGAGGGGCCGGAGGGGCCGGAGGGCAGGAGGGGTCGACGACCCTCCCTCACCCAGCCCCGGATTGAACCCACCGCGTCGGCCGTCCGGCCGAGCGCCGCCCCTGACCCCGGACATCCAGGAAAACCTCATTTTCCCGGTCACCGGTCAGGAATCTAGCCAGATACCCCCACACTTTGTACCGCTCAGGCGGCGACCATTCACATAAGCCAAATTCCCGTTGCACCTCAAACACAGGAGCGTTCACACAGCTTTGAAGAGCCAGTAGTTGACATGCTGTTGTGCTAAGACGTACTGGTTTCACTGTTAGTATGCTCCACTGAGCTGTGCACTGGCGCCACTGCGCACACGCACAAAGACAAGGACCACCA
>PJAB01000132.1:0-38819 GCA_002887195.1 Chrysochromulina parva
AACCGGGTCCGGGACGTTCCGGTCGCATGCACGTAGAGTTACGTCAAGCGCCGTCCCGGTGAAAGGGCGCGCGGAGTCCCCGCGCGCGAGTCGAAGAGTGTTTGTCCGGTGTGACATCTAGAAGAACCTCTGACAGACTTCAGCCCGCTCTCGAGAGGTCAGGTCTACTCGCCGGACCTCCTAAGCGGCATGCAAGGGTCCCTGGAGCCAAGGGCTCCGGTTCCCACGACAATTATACGTTTGGGTCCCGCGCTTCTCGACCGTTTCTCGAGCTCCGTGTATTCCGCTCTACTATTCCGTGTAATTCCTGCCCACATTCAAGACCGGAGATAAAAGCAGAATTACATGCTTTTTGGCCGCGCGTTGGTTGATCCGTCCGCATTGCACCATCCTCAGACGCCATTACAGCGTAGACGATTGTTGAAGCTTGAGATGCAGTAGCCAGTGCCGTAACCCGGTCGCAGCTCAGCGTGCAACACAGCGAATTCGGTCCATGACATTACCTCTGTCTCGGTGCCGAGTCGGGCCTGCCGAGCGGCTCCCCCGTGCTCATACAAGAGTCGAGCCGTGGCACCTGATGTCCGTGACTGCTGTCTGTGGCACCTGAGCAGACAGTACGATTCATTGCATGGCCCCGCGTCGGCGGTTGATGCCGGTCTTGTCAGAGAATATCGTTCTTCAACGCGAACAGCACGTACTTGTAAGCGTCTCTGCTGGTCGATACAGTCCCCAGCAGAAGCTCGCGCGCGACAGTCGCGGAGCATCTATGCACTTTAGCCTGGATGCCATCACCGCCCTCACGTTGCGCTTCCAGCAGGGCTGCGTTGGCAAAGGTCTCTGCTCCGCCCTCGCGACTCAGTAGGAACGCGAACCGTGGCACATGCGTGGCCTGCCCACCCATGCCGATGGCGTCAAGGACGTTTTCGGAAGCACGCGCAGCGCCGTGGAGCGCAAATCCGGCGCGTTGCATGCAACTCATCAAGACAGATGCCACTGCCCTATTCTGCTCGCTGGCGCCCGCACAGACCACCAGGATGGGCTCGCGGACGAGGCGGAACGCAAGCGCGACGAGCTCGCCGCGGGAGGGGGTATCGACGAGACGATCGCCGAAGAAGTAGGCGACGCACCTCAGCGCGCCCTTGTCGTGGCGCGGCGTGGAGACGGCATTCTGCGTGCGATCGATGCCAAAGTGCGCTCGGATGCTGGTGGGTTCGAGGGTCCGTGCCAGCTTGCTGTCGGTAGCGCCACACAGGGCAAGGAGCCGCTCGCACACATCGTACCCCTCGAGCAGCACGGCGAGCACAGCACCCGGCGAGAGGGGCGTGTCGAGGCCCAATTGCGCAGCGGAACCCACCTGAGCCTCCAGATGCACAAGGCGTGCGCCTTTGGCGTGCAGCCCGGCCGCGGAGAGCATCCACAGGATGGTCGAGGCGCGGCCGAGCGCGTGCTCCTTGATGATGAGGACCGTGCGCGAGAGCTTCGGAGCTTGCAGCTCCTGGGCAAGGTCGAGATCCGCATCGGGGCTCGGCATGAGCGTCGGCACAAGCGTGGAGTGCGAAGACGGAAGTTGATAGAATGGCGCGAGCTCGTCCGCGTCTCCAGAGGCGAGCGCCACCACCTCGCAACGCGCCGCGAGCTGTGGAACGGCCGCCAGCATCGTCTTCGGCGAGCCGCGCGAAAGGGCGAGAATGACAGGAGGCGCTGACGGCGTCGCCACAAACATGAGGCCGATGAGTCCATGGGACGTGACGGCGATGGGCAACGCGTCGAGGAGTGTCGCGAGCTCTTGCACGAGCTGAGGCAAGTCCGACGGTGCGACGGGCATGCGAACGAGCCACAGCTCCCCCGGGGCGTCGTCGTGAACGTTAGCCAACGCCTTGAGCAACGGCTCTTGCTTCGCCACAACAGCGTCGTGCAGATCGCCCGTGATGGCGGCAGGTGCGTTGCTCGCCTCGACTGGCAGCGCACTCGCGGCGAGCTGCGGCTGAGAGGACGCCGCCGCAGCTCGCAACATCGAGGAGGGCACCGGTTCGCCGCGCGAGGCGAGGAGCATTGCCACACGGCTCGCCCGCACCTGCCGCTCGCGCTCGTCGTGCGGTGGAGCTACGGAGTTGTGGAGCCTCACGTTGACACGGGCACGGATTGGTTGGGGGGCAGGCGTCCGCGCGACGAATCGAGCCGAGTTGGAGGCAGCAGCGGCCGCAGCCTCGGCGGCGGCAACATCCGCCTCGGCGGCAGCCTGTGCTCGTTCAGCCTCGGCGGCCGTATCGTTCTCCTCCTCAGCACCGTCCTCGTCCGTCTCCTCATCCTCCTCGTCCTCGCGTACGCCACCCGAAGGAACGGGGACTGGGGCCGGGGCCGGTCCCGGTGCCAGCGAGGGGCGGACGGCCTCCTCAGCACCCTCCTCGTCGTCCTCCTTAGCCTCCTCAGCACCCTCCTCGTCCTCCTCCTTATCCTCCTCCTCGTCGTCGTCCGGCGCCTCCTGCTGCCGCCAGGCCGTACGCGCGGGTGCCGCGCCTACCATGCTGCTGCCTCGACCTCTGACGGAGCGCCGGAAATCATCAAAGTCCTCCTCGTCGTCCTCCTCGTCGTCGTCGTCGTCGTCAACCGTGGACGAAGCGAACATGGAGCCGCGCCCGCCGCCGCGCCCGCCGCCGCGCCCGCCGCCGCGCCCGCCGCCGCGCCCGCTGTCGCGCCCGCTGTCGCGCCCGCCATCGCCGCGCCCGCTGCCTCGCCCCTTGCCGGCGGCGGAGGCAGGAGCAGCCTTGGAGCCACGGGCCATCGCGAGGCCAGCGCCGCGCTCCTTGGGCGGCATCGCCTCTTCGGTCACGTCTTCACCATCATCATCGTCCGCATCCGCTGCAGGTGTCGCCGCCTCCCACGCGCTTCTCGGCCCGCTCACTCCTCGCGGAGCACGTCGGACCTCTGGAGCTTTGGAGTAGGCCGCTGCTGGCTCGGAGTCGACATCCTCGACGACCATGCGAGGAACTGCCGATGGAGGCTTACCCTCATCACCCTCCTCGTTCCCGTCCTCCTCGTCCTCGTCCTCTTCCTCGTCCTCGTCCTCGTCGTCCTCGTCCTCATCGTCCTCATCGTCTGCCATGGTCGGAAGCTCTGACCGGACACCGCTAAAGATTTGCTTCATCTGCGAGCGGAGGCTGTTGTGGAAGATGTTGAAATCGGAGGGCGGGGCGTCGTCGGACGCATCCGCAGGATCTGCGGCGTCCGCGAAGCTAGCGCATGCGAGCAGGTCGAGCTCTGCCCAGCGCTGGCGGCACGCGGCAGCATCGCAGTGCTGAAGAGTCGGATGCCGCAGACGAAGCTCGTTTGACGCGGCAGCGAAATCGAATAGATGTCGCCGAACGGCGAGCGCCAGCACCTCGTCGAGCTCAGCCGTCCAGGTGCTCGTCTGCGAGGGCAGCCGTCCGCCAAGCGCAGGGTGTAAGAGCAGGGAGTGGCTCTCCATCATGTCCTCGGACTTCTCGGTCGTTAGGTTCGCTGGAGAAGGAGCACAAACGGTTTCGCGGTCGCTATCTTGCAAATGGACCGTTGGTTAGGGCACGAGGCGCCCTCGTTTTTCGCGACTCCCCCGCTACATGTTCAAATTCACGCCCGGAACAGCGCCAGGCCGTTCGCAAAAGAAATGGTGGCCTTTCTTCTCATTGCTCCAGACTGCCTTTTCTGACGGCTCACTCGCGAGTGGCCCAACTCTTGCATGCGCAGGCGGCTCGCGGGAAGCTGATGCTCAGCGAGCAGCAGCGCAGCGAAATCCGACAGGCCTTTGATCTCTTCGACGCAGAGGGGCAGGGTGTGATCGATGCAACTGCACTTAAAGTGGTGCTCCGTGCGCTCGGCTTCGAGCCGCGCAAGGAAGAGGTGAGGGCTATGATCGCGTCGGTGGATAAAAGCGAGAATAAGGAGGGGTTCATTGATTTCAACGAATTCCTGGAGCTGCTGCAGCAAAAGATGTGCGAAAAGGACACCAAGGAGGTGTGCCCCCGCGAGCCCACGCTCGTGGACCAGACCAGACGATTGCGCGACCGAGGACGTGCGCGAACGACCGTCCCCATCCCATGCTGGTGCGCAGGACGCGATGCGTGCCTTCAGGCAGTTCGACCTCGACCATCAGGGCCGCATCTCGTGCGCCAACCTGCAGGTCGTGGCTCGAGAGCTCGGTGAGACCATGACTGACGAGGAGATCGAGGAGATGATCATCGCGGCCGACCTCGACAAGGACGGCTTCATCAATGAGGCTGAGTTTATGAGGATACTCAAAAAGGGCGTCTCATAGACCTCGCCGCAACATGTACACAAGCGGCGCTGCGACCTTGGGTGATTCGGTTTCGCCCCTCAGATCTCTAGCGATACGCCTTCGAGTTACGCCGGGGAGGGCAGTTCCGAGACGGCGGACGTTCGTGACGGCGTGCGACACTGCGCATTACTCCAGTACCGCTACAACGCGTAATTCAAACGTTATTTCCAGCGCTCCCGGCGCACGAGTCGAAGACCGGGGCGGTGGGGTCCCGGCTGTCCCGCGGCCGCGCGAGGCCGAGCCTAGCGGACGATCGGACCGCGTACCGTAGTCTAGCCGCGGTACGCGCAAAGTACCGCACATCCACAGTTAAGTGGCTCCGTGTGGATACCCCACCGCCAGTAATAAGTTTGCCTCGGCGTTCGTTACATGATCGTTTGATGTATGGTCTATGGACGCCAACCGCAGGCGCAGCGTTTTGCGTATATGACGAGCTATCGCGCGGCGGGGGACGCCAACCGCAGACCGCCGGCGCCGCGCCGCCCGGCGGGAACATACAATCTGTGCGCCGCGGGCGCCACGGCCGGGCCACCCATGCATGCAAGTACAAATCTCTGAGTCTGCGTCTTCGACTGCGTCTGTCCGGACTGTCCCGGCTCGTCATCAGCGGTGTCCGCATCGCGCGGGCATGGCCATAGGCATTCGATCCCTCTCCCGGTGCCAACACACAGACCTGCAGTAACCTGCCCCGTCGCCACTTGTGATACGAAGTCTCGCTGGCCGCCAATAGGCCACCCTCCTCCCCCATGGGCTCCCCGCATGGAACTCCGCCATCACGCCCTTCCACTGCGCGCCTCCCTCACGCCACCCTCATGCTGTGCGCCTCTCATTTGGAAGCCGGCGGCGGCGGTGGCGGGCTGGTGCTGCTCAGCTTGATGCCGCGTGGCAGCCACTGGTTGGCTGACACGCTGCCGCCGCCGCGGCTGCTGCTGCTGCCGATGCCGATGCTCTGCTTGGCCTCGCCCACCGTCTTGGGCAACTCGGGTGAAGAAGGCGGCCCCTGTCTTACGGCGGCAGGCACAGCAGGCGGCGGTACAGCGGGAGGCGCGGCAGGCGGCGGCGCGACGGCGGCGGCGGGCGGCGACGAGAGGCCGCGCGGCGGCGGCGAGCTCGGCGCCGCGGGCGCAGGCGCCGCGGGCGATGGGGCCGCCGCGCCGCTGTCTGGTCGTCCGCTGTCTGGTCGTCCGCTGTCTGGTCGTCGCATTCGGTCGGCAAGGCTCACATCGTGGCGACCGCTCGGCAGAGGGCGCACCGATGTTGGCGCCGCCTTGGTCCCCACAGCCCCCACATTCGCCTTGGTCCCCACCTTGGCAGCGGCGGCCGCGGCCGCGAGCGAATTCGGCCGTGGCAGGGTCGCCGCACGGAGCGACGATGGCGCCGGAGGCGGCGGGGGTACGCGACCAGCCTTGGGGGGTGCACGATTGCCCGGTCGGAAGGTGAAGTAGGACGACGTCGGGGCGGCGTCGGTGGCGTTGGGGCGAAGGGCAGCTTTGAGGTCCGGTGACAGGCTGCTCGGGCTGCGGTTGGCGAGGGGGCGCGTGCTCACGGGGGCGCCCGAGGCGGCGCTCAGTACACGCGCTTTGAGCGCCGTACTGAGCGGCTGCGACGCGGCCGCCGACGAGGAGCGAGCATTGCCTATCTGATCCTTGCGCTTGTCCTCGAAGACCTTCCGGAGTGCCTCCTCCTGGCGCGCCTGGAGCATCTCCGACTTGGCCTGCTCCACCTTCCTGGAGGCGGCCGCCGCTGCCGACGAGCGCTTAAGCATCTGCTCCACCGCCAGCTGCCGCCCCACCTCACGAGGATCCATCTCCTCCTCGGGCGCGAGCGCTACCGCCGGCGAAGGCGCGGCGGCGGCGGCGGATACTCCGCGGCCGCCAAAGTTGTACGCGAAGCGGGGAGAGGCGGGCGCGGGCGCGGGCGGCGCGTACGCGGGCGTTGGCTCGGGCGCCTCGTATGGAGGTGGCAGATAGCGTGGTGACGCGCCTTCCGCCACGGGCTTCAGACGCGAAGTGAGCTCGGCCACCAAGAGGAGCGACTCGCCGAGTCGCGTGAGCAGCCACACCAGCAGGGACACCTGCGCTCGCATCGGGGCACATCGGGGCTCACTGCTCGGTTCGCGGCGCGCTGCGGGAAAGCGGCAAGAGGCGGCTCGCCACTTACCAGCGAGGCGACGGCGTAGGCGACGGCGATCCCGACGGTGATGGCACAGCGCACTGTGAGCCGCGCGGTGCTCACCGCCGTGCTTTTGGCGGTGTCGACCACCTTTTTGCGGTCAACGCCGCGACGGCTGAGCTCCTTGGTTAACTTGAATGCAAAAAGGCCCGCCACGCTCGACGAGAGGGTCGCGATGAGCCCCGTCATTGAGAGGAGGTTGGCGCTCGCCATGATCGTCACGAGCAGCCCAAAGGCACTGAGGCCAAGTGCGCCCGGGCCTGACAGCAGCGCAAGCGCAGGGAGCACGGGTCAGCAACGTGACTTGTGCACAGTCATCGTGGGGCGCCATCGCAATGACAGACATGGCGCGCATACACACAAACGCACCTGCTCGCGGTCCGTTGGGATAGTCACCGGCCACGGGCGCATCATACGAACCGCTCTGCTGCGCTCTCACGGGAGCCACGCGTAGCGAGAGTCCCGGCCGAATCGCGCTGTACGAGAGTGGCGAGGCAGGACGGAGCAGTAATTGCGTCCTCAGGTAGCCTGCTCAGCACACGAACGAGAGCGTGCGTTGATCAAGGCGATGTTGGTGCGCACTAGCGGGCACACGGCGACCGTTTGAGAGCTCCGGCGCACCATGTACGGGAGCCGAGGCGATCGCAATCCAAGCCACCGTTTGCATGTTCCTCCTGCTCCGAGGCGCCACTTTTTCATCTGCAGGGTGAGCTGCGGACTTTGTGGCCTGGGCACTGTTTTCTAATTGAGGAGCATTGGCGGAAGGATTGCAATCTTTGATGATGACGTTTTCCATTGACGGCGAAGCACAACTTCGCATCTTCAATGGAACACGTTGCGGCTACTCGCCAAGCGGCCGGTCGGTGCGCCGCCGCGCGCGCGCCGTCCGAGACGCATCCTGCTGCCGACACAAATCAGAGCAGCAAGGAGCCGCCAGAGTCGCTAGAGATGGCGCAAATCGCCGCCCTACACACGTATCGCCGAAGGTTGGAAGATCAATTGAGACTCCTGCAACACAAACGCCAAGAAGAGGCGCGCAGCGCTGGCGAAGAGTTGGCGTCGCTGGAGCAGGAGCGCCTGAGCGACCAGAAGGAGTACGAGGAGCAGATTGCCGCCCTTCGCGCCGACAACGCGCTGCTCACCGCGGCAACGGTGCGAATGCATGAGCAGTGGTCACGCGATGCTGTTGAGCTGGAGGCGCTGCGTGAAGAGATGCGGGCGATGGACGCGGAGATGGTCGCGACGCGCGCTGAATCGCATCGCTTGCTTCAGTCGGGCGTGGGTTTGGCCGAGGGCCGCTACCGGCTGGCAGAGCGGCGGCACGCCGTGGATGAGCACCTGCTCGCATGTGAGCTGGCGGCCCTGGAGGAGGCTGGCACGACGCAGCGAGTGGAGGGGCAGTTGCAGCACCTGCGCCTGCTTGCGGACGCGCACTGCGTCGGCCGCGAGGTTGAGCAGATGGAGATGCACGCGCAGAGCTCCGCGGCCGCGGCGTCGCGGCGCGAGGACGAGGAACGCTGCGTTCGAGAGGCGGCAGCGAGCAGTAGCGCGGCTGCCCTCGCGACCCTCGCGGCGACGGTGGCGGAGCAAAGCGCGGCGCTCGAGCAGGTGCTGGACGCGCTGCGCACGTGGGAGGCGTGCGACGCGGCCGAGCGCGCACATGCCCTCCTGTCCGCCGACCGCCTCGACGCCACGTCGCGCACGCTCGATGCGGCGCTCTATGAGCTGTCTCTCGTTGCTGAGCAGCCAAGCCCTGAGGTGCGACTGCCCACGAGCGCTACAAAGCGCCTCGTGCGCTCGCGCTCGTTTAGTGGCCTCGACTACCCCGTGCCCGAGCAGTCCTGGGCACGCTCGCCCTCCGTGGCGAGCAGCGCACTCGGCGGCATGTGGAGCCCATGGCACCCAGGTGCATCGGGGTTGCCCCTTCTCGACACCGACGCGCCGGGCTCGCTGTTCGGCGCCTCCGAGCAGGACGGCGAGGGCGGCTTCTTGACCGGCGTCGAGGGCGACATCGAAGACCTCGGCCCGCGCCAAGACCTCAGGGCCCAAGACCTCGGTGTACCTCTCGGCACGGGAGGTGGTCGGCAGCCCTCTGTGGAAGAGGATGGCGTCGCGGCGGCCATCTCGGCGAGCGTTGATCGCTCTGTGCGCCGGCAGGCGGCAGAGCGCGATAGGCTTGATTGGCTCTCCTCGCCACGCTCGACACAGCGCTCGACACCTCCCGGGGGTGGGCGCAGCCGCCCGACCATCGCGCCGGCCGACTCGGCGAACCATCTCGCATCGCCCGTGCTCGCCAAGCCGGCCGGCGCCGCGAGTGTGAATGTGAATGCGAGTGCCGCCACGGCCGTCGCTCCCGCTACCAGCGGCGACGAGCACTCAGCCACCACCTGCGCGATCGGGGTGCTCGAGACGCCGGCAGTAGCCGCTGACCTATCGACGTGGCGGCGTGGCGGCGTCACCCGATTCCCATGCCTGAGCGGCATGCCCTCGCCCGGGATGCCCTCGACTAGGCCCGCCATGCCCTCGAGCGCCGCGCGATCCGCGGCGGCCAGACGCGAGCGCGACGAGCGCCGGCTGTCCGATCCCCCGCTGCAATGTATGCGATCAGCATCCACATGCATAGGATCGCTCGCCTGTCGCCCGCGTGCTATCTGTCACCCTCCCCTGCCACCCCCTTCCAACCCTTCCAAGGCCGAACATGCCCGTGCGTCGTCCCCGCACTGACGCCCCTTGGCCACACTCGAGTCTCACATTCACATTCACACTCGAGTCTCGCTCGTGGGCAGTGCACCGCTGCGCTGGTCCGCCCGAGGTGCTCGCCGGTGCGGGCGCCGTTGTCGTAATAAAGCCGTCGCAGCGGTCTACCGCCGTGAACATCGCCGCCGCCGCCGCCGCCGCCGTCATCACCACCACCACCGCCGCCGCCTCTGCCACTGAGGCGCCCATGCTGCAAGCGCCACAGTGCATACTGGCTCCTGTCGCCTGGTCACCCGGCGCGTATCCTATGGGGCTGCCCGTGAGCTCCTTGGCAAGTGCCTCCATCCCGTGAGACTTCCGAGAGACTTTCGAGAGACTTAAGAACGATCGGTGCTCGCTGGAGCTGTGTGCTGCCGCCTGGCTGCCCCGTGCCGACGTGGGCGACGCCCATACTGGCTCAAGCCATTTTCGATTTCGTTGCAGCTACGCACATCGCTCTCGAGCGGGCAAGCACGAACGGGAAACTACGAAAGCGCTCGCTCGCGCGGGCTGGCACGAAGCATGCTTCAAGGCGCATCCTTCTAGATCATCCTCTGGGCTCAGGATAGGGACGAGTGGCAAGACTTTGGTGTGGAGCGCTGTCGCCGCCGGCGTACTTCTACACACTCCACCTCAGCTGTTTACAGTCGAGTCAATCAATTGCTCTTAGGTGGTCAACAGAGATCAGACTTCAGAGTCCCTAAATCCCAGCCCACTCCCTATCACTCACAGCTTGCACTCGCCACTCGGCACTCTAGTACTGCACACCCGGATCGACTTTTTCCGAGTGTAATCTGTAAAAGACCGAACGGCCGAAGTACGGCCCAGTTTACCGGATATTAATTATTATAGTTCGAAAATACGTCACGCCGGAGCGCTCCGCAAGAGACGCGTTTGTCACTCTCTATTCGCGGCCCTGCTCCAAACGAGAAGCTGTCTGTACCCGACTCTCGTGCACAATGCTCAATGGTATCCTAATGGTATCCGTGATTTCAACTCGTACTCGGCGTCCGCCCCTGAGTCTGCCCCCGCTCGCCCGCCAAGGCTGAAGCTCTGTCGCCTAGAGCTCGTGGTGGCCACGCCGTGTCGCTCACGTTGCATATGCCATGTGCCTGATAATCGGCGAGCGCGGCCTTAGAGTAGCACGTTCGCAGCATCTCGTTGAGCAAATTGCTACCGACACGGCTATTAGGCACGTCGTAAAGCACATCGGCGCGGTGGCGCTCGAGGGCGCTCTGGTACCGCTTGATCTCCGTCGCGTTGATGCGCCGTAGCCGCTGGAGAAGTGTGGTTGCGTCATCCCACTCGGCAGCGCTCAACGATATCCAAAATTGATCATAGCGGAGTAGGTGCTCAAAGGCGACGGGGTGTGGCGCGCCTCTACACGCCACGACGGGGATGCAGCCGGCTGCGACAGCGCTATAAAAGCGCCCGGCGACGCACGTGTCTCCGGCGGGCGTGAAGCAGAAGACCGAGGAGGCCATGATGCGCGCGTCTGTGCGGATGGCCTCCTGGCCCACGGCGGCTTCGCGCCACGATTCTCCAAGTCGCCGGCCATGGGAGCTCGCATCGTCACCTTCCTTGTCGCCATCATCTCCCGCGGCGGATATAAGAGCTGCTTCGGCGGGGGCTGTCAATCGTGGACGCGATGAAAGGTACGCGATGGCGAGTTGCCGATGCAGAGCTCGCGATGTTTCGGCACCCTCCTCAGAAGGTTCTGCCCCCGTTGGTGCCGATGCTGCCCGACGGCGTGCGAGCTCTTCGCCAAGCCGTTGCAGCGCCTTTTCGGTGCACGCACCCGACATCGTCCTTGTTGCGTTGGCAGGTAACGACGGGCGAATCAGCACGTCGGGCTGATTTAAACCAGCCATGACGTAGTCGCCGAGCCGACATCGTATGGCTGTGCCCGTGCAGCAAACGTCAAATGAGCCGGAGAATGAGACGAGCAGTGGCCGACGCGTGCGCCGCCTGGCTTGCGTGATGGTGTGTGGATTGATGGCATAGGGTGCATGGACTGTGCACGACGCGAGCGCCGAGCTGCGTCGCGTGCATGCGTGGGCGCAAAACTGCTTGTAACGCCCTGCGACACCGCACGCGAGTGGCGCCGCCAGCTCGAAAAGCTGCGAACGGAAGGATGTTTTCGCGGTGCTCCAAGTGGTGCTCACGAAAAAGTGATCACGCCCACGAAAGCGCTGCCACTGTGGCGAGGTGCTGAGTGTCGCGGCCGCGGCTGCCATTCGCTGCCGGTGGCCCGTGCTGTTCCTGCATGGCGATGAGACCCACTTGCTCACGTACGTGAACACGGGCACGAAGAACAGCAAAGCCTGCTGCGGATCCAGGACCCGGAGTGGATGCCGCCTGAACACTTTTGCGGCACCCACCTCTGCGGTGTTTTGCATACGCACGCCACTGCGCACCTCGTGAAACCCACGGCACGCAGAGAGCCACGAGTGATCCAGCGAAGGGTCCTCGTACATGAAGAACGGCACTCCACCCGCATCGGCATTTGCCATGTTCATCGTCACGCGTGAAGACAGTACCGGGTACAGGGACTACTGTAGAGGGTACTCGGATTGCGGCTGATCGCGCTGTGCGTCCGTATGAAAGTTTTCATTTGAAATACTGCGACAATTGACATGTTCTGAAAAGCACGTGTTCATGTGAAAGACTTCGTGAGATTTAGATCCGTCCTGCAGGTGCGGATCGAGCTCGGGGTGGCCCAGGCAGGCGCGCGTGTTTTTCTCGAAATGTACAAGTACACGGCGATCATACGGCGCCAGCCGGGCGGGTACGGGCTAAAGTGTGCCAAACGCACAGGCGGCTCGCTCTTTATGACCGACACCTGCGCCTCTAACGTCGCCACCTTCATTGAGAAGCGCTGGCCACGGCATGTGCGTGAGGCCCTGCTGTGTGCGCGATGGCCTCGGGAGCCGTGCCATGCCTCGTTGCGCGTTCACCCCCGTCCGCCATGCTCGCACCCGCCTGCCCCGCCGCTGACGCGCGTCGCGCTCGCACTCGCTCGCTTTCACGTGATATGCTCGGTGGCCCTCGCCGTGTCCCCATCGTGCTCGCGCCCACCTGCCCCGTCGCTGACGCGTGTCGCGCTCGCGCTCTTACGTGCTGTGCTCACAGTTCACATCCTTCCTGTGCTTCGGCCGCTCGCTGCGCATGGAAAGGGCTGCGAATTCGGCGATTCTGGCCGTTCCACACCGGCGCTCATCGCAGCTTGCCTTCCGTGGCATCCCATCCAAGGGCGCCACCGGCAACGCCGAGGCCACGCTCCGACTCTACGGTGGCGGCACCGCCCGTGACACATTGCTCTCTCAGCAGCCGGCGCCCAAGCCGTTCTCGCCAGAGGAGCCAGCGCCAGCGCCGTATGGCGCGCCCGCCGTGGCCGGGCCCGCGCCTGCCGCGCCCAAGTTCAACCTGCACCAGCTACGCCTCAAGCACGCGCGCGAGCAACCGATCAGCATGGTGACCGCCTATGACTACCCGAGCGCGCGCATCGCCGACGGCGCGGGCGTGGACATGCTGCTCGTGGGGGACTCGGTGGGCATGGTGGTGCTCGGGCGCAAGGACACGACCGAGGTAACTATGGACGAGATGGTGCACCACTGCCGCGCCGCGGCCACGGGCACGAGCCGCGCGCTGCTCGTAGGCGACCTCCCCTTTGGCTCGTACCTCACGGCGGAGGATGCGGCGCGCAACGGCGTGCGGCTTGTCAAGGAGGGGCGAGCGGACGCGGTCAAGCTCGAGGGAGGTGGGCGTGTGGTGCCGCAGGTTCGCTCGCTCGTCGATGCGGGAGTCGCCGTCATGGGCCATATCGGCCTCACGCCACAGTCGTACGCGGCCCTCGGCGGCTACCGCGTGCAAGGGCGCACGGGCGCCGAGGCGGCGCGCCTGTTCGAGGACGCACTCGCGCTGCAGGCGGCGGGGTGCTTCGCGATCGTGCTCGAGATGGTGCCCGCCGAAGTCGCCCAGCGCATCACGAGTCTGCTCGCCATCCCCACGATCGGCATCGGCGCGGGCGGCGGTACCTCGGGCCAGGTGCAAGTCTTCCACGACCTCCTCGGGCTGTACGACCAAAAGGTGCCAAAGTTCGTGCGCCAGTTCAGCAAGCTCGAGCAGCCGATGCGTGACGCCCTCGCCCAGTATGTGCACGCTGTCGACGCGCGCGCCTTCCCACAGCCACGCCACACCTTCCCCATCAGCCACGAGCACCTCGGCGACTTTTGCCGCCGCGTCGGCCTGCCGCCGCCGCAGACGCCACCGCCGCCGCCGCCGGTGGCCAACAATGTCGTCGCCGATGGCCTTCGGGACGGCGCCCGGGATGGCGCCGCCCCCATCGTCGACGCACATGCCGTCTCGATCAGCACCAATGGCCTCACCCCAACCAACACCGCTGCGGCGGCGTCTACCCCGGGTCGCGCGGCGGTTGCGCTCGCGGGCGTGGGCGCGGACGGGCGCACGGCGCCCCAAGTCGTGAGCACGATCGCCGAGTGGCGCGCACTGCAAGCGCGCGGCGTCGTGCCACGCGGCGCTCTGGGCTTCGTACCCACGATGGGGGCATTGCATGAGGGACACCTGAGCCTTGTGAGACTTGCGCGCGAGCGGCACGAGCGCGTGGCCGTCTCCATCTTCGTCAACCCGAAGCAGTTCGCGGCACATGAGGACCTGGGCAAGTACCCACGCACCTTCGAGGCGGACCTCGAGGCGCTCTCGCGCGCCGGCGGCGTCGACTTCGTCTTCGCGCCGCGCGCCGAAGAAATGTACCCTCGCGGGCCGCGAGGCGCACGCCTCGCGCCGTTTGTCGACCTCGAGGGCGCGGACGTGGTCGGCGAGGGGGCGGCGCGCCCGGGCTTCTTCCGCGGCGTGGCGACGGTCGTGACCAAGCTGCTGAACATCACGCAGCCCCGGGCCATGTACCTCGGCCAGAAGGACGGCATGCAGTGCATCGTGCTCCAGCGCCTCGTGCGCGACCTCGACTTCGACGTGGAGGTCGTGGTGGGACCGACTGTACGTGCGCCCGACGGCCTCGCCCTCTCGAGCCGCAATGTGTACCTGTCCGCCGAGGAGCGCGCGGCGGCGCCCGCCGTGTACGCCGCCCTGACTGCCGTCGCCGACGCGTATGCCCAAGGCGAGCGCTCGGCAGCTAGGCTGCGCGCGCGCGCCGCGGCCGTCATCGGGGCGCAGCCTCTGATGGCCCTCGACTACCTGAGCCTCGCGAGCATGCAAGATGGCCAAGAGCTCGAGGGACTGCTGGGCGGCAGCACGGGCGGCGAAGACGCCGCCGGCGTGCTCGCGGCGATCGCGGTGCGCCTTGGCAACACGCGCCTCATCGACAACGTGGTGCTCGCGTGAGGTGGGCGAGGCAAGGCAGCACCCCTTCGGCAGCACCCCCTCGGCAGAATGGCGACATTAAGGCGACACGCATGGCCGAAGTCAGCCGAGAGCATCGAGCATGGGCAGGTGCAGTGGAGGTGAAGCGCGGGTCGGCGCCCGGCGGGTCAGGAAGACGACCTGCCACGCCGGCGACTGGAAAAAAAGGGACCGTCGTGGTACCAAATGTTACCAAATGTATCCCCATCGACCGGAAAAGCGGATTGGTGATAACGTTTTAATAACGATCGTACGAGGCGATGACAGACCCTGCATGACAGACACAGAGCTCAGAGGTCAGACTCAGAGCCTCGCAGACGAGAGGACAGAGGTATCGCGTGTCCGATCCCGCGCACTCCTGCGCGCACACGAAACGTTGACGACGACGAAACCGGGCTGCTATCGACCGCGGGTCATACCGAAGTTAAGAAAACTGTACCGGCGCACAGGCGTGGGGCTGTCGAACGACGTGCCGATGGAGGGCTGCGCGACGGCCGTGGCCGCGGCGGCGGCGTGACACGTACAGCATCATCGAGCGTCATCAAGGGGCGACTCCAAGTCCAACTCGGAGGTCGACCCCGCACATATTGCCTAATCAGCTGTACGCCTGGACCGTCACGCGCATCACAGGAACCACAATGTCATCTCGCATGGAGCCGCGTCCCAATTCCCTCGGGGCACCCGGCTGTACTCCTGGCGCTCCCCACCACCACAGGCCTTCTGAGAGGTCATCGGCTTGATCGCACCGGCGCGAATACTCCACCACAGCCGCTCGAGCCCGCTTTCAAATAGAGTTAAAAGCGGCGCCTGAGATGGGCGTGCACATGGCGCAGAGCCTCCGAGGCTGCTGCCGCTGCTGGGACAAGTCGGCATCGGACAAGTCGGCAACTCCTTGCCCCCCATGCCTCGCCCCGCATGCCTTGCCACCAATCGGGCGGGACGTCACTGCTGCTCGCAGTACCGTCCCTCGGACCCGCTCAGCCGCGCGCTCTCGTCGCACTGGGCGTTGTAATGAGGGTCGTACTGGGCGTGGCCGCCGCCAAAGGCAGCCGCCATCCAGTCTACGGCCCCCAAAGGTCTCGCACACGCGGCAAGCGGCGGTGGCGGCTCAACTGTCTCGGCCCGCGAGCCGACCGGCGAGGTGCTGCGCGAGGTACCGTGCGAGGTGGTGCCACGTGGCGCGCCGCCCCGTGGCGGGAGGGGCGGCACATTGACGGCGAGGCCCAGCGAGGCAAACCAAGGGTGCTGTAACGCGACGTGCGCGGGGCTGCGGTTGGCGACATCGACGACAACGAGCTCCTTGACGAGCTGGCGGGCGGCGGGTGGCGAGGCGGACGTGAAGGCCTCGTGGCTTGCACGCACGATCCGGATGTTGAGCTGCTCCATCGACGATCCGCGGAATGCCGGCTTTCCCTCGAGCATCTCGAAGACGACACAACCAAACGCCCACATGTCGACCAGCCACGCGAGGTAAGGTTCTCGACGCGATAGCTCAGGCGCCATGTACTGTGGCGAGCCGCAGACGGTCTTGACGCGCCGAGTACCGCAGTCGACTGCGAACCCGAAGTCGCAAAGCTTGATCGCCGCGTGCCCGGAATCCTCGAAGAGGATGTTCTCGGGCTTGATGTCACGGTGCGCGATGCCGTGGCTGTGCAGGTGACAGAGCGCGGAGCCGACCTGAGCGGCGATCTGGCCCGCCTCGCGCTCGCCCAGGCCGGTCGCATGCGGCCGCCCCGCCAGCTTACGCTGCAGCGAACCGCCCGAGCAGTACTCGAGGATGGCATGCAGCGACGACTTCGTGTCGAGCAGCTCGATGATGTTGGCGACGTGCGCATGCGCTGTCGGCTGCAGCGCGCGCAGCACATCGAGCTCGTTCTTCATCGCCTGCACGAGGTGGGGCTCCTTGGCGATCTTCTGCTTGTTGAACGTCTTGACCGCCACCTCGCGCTTCGTCGACAGGTGCCGCGCCCGCGCCACCTGCGAGAATGCACCCTGTGCGATTGGGCTCATGGTCTGGTAGCCAAAGGGCGCGAGCGGGTCGGTGCCGCCCACGGACATGCGCCTATTCTGCGATGAGGACATCGACGGACGTGCGGACAGTGCGCGTCGCGGCGTCTGCGCCGCATAGGCCGCCGCCGCTGCTGCGATGCCTGGAGGACGATTGTTGATCTCCTTTGGCAACGGGCGGCGCGTCTCGTTGCGGCTGGTGAGCGGCGCGCGAGGCGTTCGGTGTGAGAGGTTACCCGGCAGGCCGACATCCGACGCTGCCCGGACCTGCATCACTCCAGTGCACGTGTGCCGCTCGTCGCAAGATCGGCCCAGTCCACCGCAGTTGAGCGATCGTTTGGTTGCTTCGCGGAAAAGGGAAATGACGAACGTCATCAGTACCGAAGCCGAGCGCGGGATGGTCACTCTGCACCGATGGACACTCAGCGGCGAGCTGCCGCCCAAAGAATCTAAAGGATTGAGCGGCTCACTACTACTGCTCAACGACTGCCCCGACGTCCCTCGCGATCTCAGTGCCCGCGCACCAGCTCGTCGCCCAGGCATTCAAGAAATTGTAGCCGCCGGTGATGCCATCGACATCGAGCACCTCGCCGGCGAGGAAGAGGCCAGGTGGCTCCTTGCACTCGAACGAGTGCGCGTGCAGCTGTGAGAGGTCGGCGCCGCCCGCGGTGACAAACTCGTCCTTGTTGGTCGACTTGCCGACGCCGCGCAGCTTGCTGGCAACGATCGCCTGCGCCACGCGCCGCAGCTCCACCTTGGGCAGCTGCGCCCAGGTCTTGGCGGGATCGACTCCCGCGCTAGTGACCAGGTTTGCCCACAGCCGCTTCGGCAGCCCGACTGGACAGTATGAGCCAAGCGCCTTGTTGGGCGCCCGCGCGCCGAACCCGCGCAGCTCCTCAACAGCCTGCTCCTCGTTCAGGTGCGGCGCCCAGCTCACGCTCACCTCGGCGCGATACTGATGCTCCGCGAGCTCGCGCGCCGCAAATGCCGAGAGTCGGAGGCACGCGGGGCCCGAGAGGCCCTTGTGTGTGATCAAGACTGGACCGGTAGCCTCGAAGGCGGCGCCCGCGCCGCCGCCCTTGCGCCGACCGCCGCCGTGCTTGCGCCCGCCGCTGCTAGCGGCTGTGGTGGTGGTCGTGGTGGTGGCTGCGGTCGTCTCGCCGCCGCCGCTGCCGCTGCTACCGCTGCCGCTGCCTCTCGCGTCGGCGGCGAGGGCGTCGCTGTGGACACCTGCTTCCGCCTCAGCCTTGGCCTCCACCTCCGCCTCCACCCCGCCCCCCGCCCCGGCCGGCTCGTTGGGCAGCCAGCGCAGCCGCACAGCTGCCTCGGGCACGGAGATGCCCGCGAGGCCGCTAGTCACGTGGTTGGGCGCGAGGTCGAGGGTGAAGAGCGAAGGCACCGGAGGCACGATGCGTACGCCGAGGTCGGAAAGGAGCCGGTGGCCCTCGCGTGAGCCGCCCGTGGCAAAGAGCAGCGAGCGGCAGCGCACCACCTCAGAGCCGCCATCGGCCGTGTAGCACACCTCAAAGCGCTCCGCGGTGCCGCCTCCGCCGTCCTCGCCGTCGCCGTCGTCGTCGTCGCCGTCACCGAGCCGATGCACCTTGGTGACCTTGCAACGCGTGAGTACCTCCACCCCTGCCTTCCGCGCTGCGTCAGACAGGGCGTTCACGATAGTCGCACTATCGTCCGTCGTTGGGAACATTCGGCCATCGGCCTCCGTCTTAAGCTCCACGCCGCGGGCGCGAAACCAAGCGGCCGCGTCCTTCGCGCCAAAACGCTTGGTGAAGGTACCGAGCATTGCGCGCTCGCCGCGTGGGTAGCCACTTGCAAGCTGTCGCACCTCCTTGGTCTCGTCGTGGCACACGTTGCACCGACCACCGCCGCTGATGCTCACCTTGGTCAGGCAGCGCGGCGAGGCCTCGAGCAGCAGCACGCGGAGTGAAGGCGCGAGCGACGCGGCTCGAATGGCGCCGAAGAAGCCCGCGGCGCCGCCGCCGATGACTACGAGATTCGCGGGTCGAATAGCAGGGCGCGTGGTGACGCCAGCGGCGAGACTAATCAGTACGAGGCTGTTCATGAACGTGCAATCAAGTCCAAGTCAAGGCAAGGCAAGGCAAGGCGCATGAAGGCGGTACCGCTGCATACACCTCAATTCCTTATACTCGAGCCGCATGATGCGAGTGCGCAGAGAGTGAGGGCGCAGAGCGACCGAGGGCCGGCAGCCGTGGTGCCGTGCGGGCGCAGCAAGTAGCTCCAGACGGCGGGCCACAAGCCCCGCGACCAAGCGATGCAAGTCCCGCCCAAGTCAGAGCTAAATTAGCTAAAGTACAGCTGCATACGCTATTACTGATTACAGTATAGATATCACACCCATGGGTCCTCCCAGGGGATGCCAGGGGAGAGCAGAGGGGTGCCGGCATGAATCGACTCATGTGAGCGGACGTCCGGCGTGCGTTCGCGCGTGCACAGCCACAGGCCGCTACACAGGCTGGTTCAGGCTTACTGTTAGACCTTCACCTTAGTAAGTTGCACATCATAACAAATTCAAACAATGGCGAAAGGGACCTACGGGGGGATGGGAATGCAATGAAGGCTGACCCCCGCGACTCGCGTAGTGAGGACCTGTTCTGACGGCGCCTCGGCGCGGTTCCCGTCGTCCCATTCGCATTCCATACATGGATCCATGCAATTATCGTGCTCCGCTGGCAGACTTATCGCGCATGCCCAGAACGCCCACTATGCAGCCATCTGACGCTCTGCCACCGTAAACAACGATGCTCTGGTCGGCACCGATTACAAGTTCAAAGTGCTCCTCAAGTTCATCGGCGAGCACCTCGGTTGCATCGAGGATGGGTTGCATGCCGTCAGGTGGAGCTCGAAAGCCGGCGACACGCGCGCCATTTATCAGCTTCAGAGAGCCCTCTGCTAAGTCAGCATCAGGGCTACAGCAAAAGCCGACGAGCCGGTGTTCGTCGAAGTTTCGGGTGTATAACGAAGCGACATCGGGGCAGCCGAGAGCACTTAGACAGGCCTCGCCCACTTCCATATCTTCTGCTTCCGAAATGACGATCGTCTGCGCAATCGATCCGCCACCGAGAGAAGCCGAATCGAGTGCTCCGTCGAGTGCAAGGGCTATTGAGTGAGCGAGCTTGGGCGCCTCGTCGAATGAGGCTGCAGGTTCGCAACGCCGCTTGTCGAGATACGCGGAGAGCGCGGTCGATGAGTATGGGTCATATACGTGGAGTCGCGATGCCATCGTAATGGTTGACACGCTCACGTGTCGCACAGGGGAGTGGCCGATGTGAAGTGCTGCTGTCGCCGAGGCCGTGGTCAGCAGAACCGAGCGCGAAGCCAACATCGAAAATTCGTGCTCGCGTTCACAGCCAATGGGTGAAATCGAAAACCCAACACCGGACCGGCGTACGAACGGATGGTTAGCACTTGCTCGGGGACTTTTGGACCCCCCTTGTCACATCTGTGAACAGCAGCAGCAGCCTTCTCGATCTCATGCCGGAAAGTGCTCGGAACACGTATGCCGACGACGGTGGCACCCACCCTGCTTCGTGCCATCCTTCGCAGTGCTCAACGATTTGACAAAAAGCCGGCCTACCGCGTGCTGCTGTCTGCCCCGCGTGATCGTGATTACGATCTGTGCATAGGCTCTTGGACGCCCATCGAGGCTGCAGTGGGGTCAGAGTCCTCGACTGCTGAAGCGGCGGCGGCCAGAGTCCTCGACGAGGCCGTGCGACACGTGTGCAGCGGCTCGCGTCTGTATCCGGGTGTCCCGCCATCTCACCCACCGCCCACCATGCTTCATGCAATCAAATCTGCCATTCGCGGCGCACTCAGCGATGGGAACGCGGCGCGGCACGTCGATGCTGGCTTCGCGTTGCTACGGCGGCTCGAGGCCAAGATGGCCATGGGCGACAAGATCCTGGCACCAGACGAAGACCGAGCCGTTGGAAGCGATGGTGCCTCGTCCTGGTGCAAGGAGCACGAGGCGCCATGCCCACGAAGCCGCTCCCACCTCAACATCCCAGCGCCAGGCGACGTGCTCGTTTCGCACCCGCTGCTGCGCCGCGACGTCGTCCTCGTCCTCGCAGCTGACGGCCCCGACGGCTTCGCCATGGGCCTCGTGATCAGTGCGTGCCATGTCAGCAGCGTGCAGCGCACAAGCATGCAATCTCTGCGCGCTGATGCCTTTCTCGTCGACTCGCGTGCGTGTGTGTGCCAGACGCGCCAACGCCATTGCGGCTGGGCTCGTCGCCATCGACATCGAGCCGCGGCTGGTCGGTAGGCCCGCCGCCCAGGCCGAGGGGCGCCGCTATCTCCGGCCCGGCAGTCGAGGTGCCAACATCGCAGCAGTGGACCACCGGGCGGCGCCAGCTGACGGACGAGCTCGCAGCCCAGCGTCGTGTGAGGGACGACGACCTCGGCGTCTTTGCGTCGCACGTGATCCATTCGGGCGGCCACGACGGCGCGGGCAACCTCACGATGCTCCACCCGTACGCGCAGGTGCGTGGCTGCGCGCGCGTGCAAGAGGGCCTGTACTATGGTGGTGATCTCGCCCATGCCGCCTCGCTCGTGCGCGAAGGGCGTGCGCACGAGGGCGACTTTCTGTTCGTCAAGGGGCGATATGACTGGCGGCCCGCCGAGCTGCGAGGCGAGCTCGAGCTTGGCGAATGGGCACACGCTCCCCGGCACGCCCCGGCAGCCGCCGCTGCTCTTGCGGCGATACGTCGCCCGCCGCCGCCGCCGCCGCCGCCGACGCCGACGGCGACGGCGACGGCGACGGCGACGGCGATGGGTGTTGTGGCGCTGGCCGCACGCGATCCGCCCGGCGACGAGCTTGCGCGCCAAAGGCACGCTCAGAGGCACGAGTGCTGGGCAGGCGTGGTCGCCGCGCTCGCTGCGGACGAGGGCCATATGGCGGACGGCGAGGGAAACGGTGGCGCGCTGGCGGCCCGATGGCGCGATGGGCTGCGTGCGTGGCTACGCGTGCGGCCCTTGCACCAGGAGGAGGCTGCGGAGCTCGAGGCCATCCGTGCGCGAGGCCGGGCGGCGCACGCATTGCAGGCGGCTGAGCCACCGCCCTGGCGCACGCGCGAGGATTGGAAGGCGGATCTTTGGTAACTTTTGGTAGCCGCGGACGGCCGGGCATGCGCCACTAGAGCTCGGGGGGGTCACAATTAGGATTCCTAGTCCTTTTTAGTCGACACACTTTCGAGGCAGCGTACTTTTCGAGCTTTCACTGCTCGTCTCGTCTCTTGACATCTACAGATCTACTACAGTTGCGTGGTAAGACTTCACAAACCCGCACGTCTACCTGTGCACTTTACAATGTACACGAAGGACGCCGTGACGGGCTGACACGCGTCCCGACTCCAGTTAACTCGGGTTAGCTCCACCACATGACTCACCTCATCTCCCACGGCGGTGTCGCTTCCCACGCCCACCACCCGCCGCCACCGACACCACCTTCCAACGCGTGCACCGTGGCGCCGCCGACCGCCGCCGAGAGATCCTCAGCGCTCGAACCACACACGGGCTTTGAGCAGCAGACGCGGAGGGCGCCCTGCAGCACGACGCGGAGAGGAGCGCTACCAGAGCGACCAGGTGCCCACCCATCGCCATCCGTCGGGGTCGCCTCCTTGATCTCGGCCCAGCGCAGCCGCCCAGCGCGCCATCGCATGGACACGCGCCAACCGCCGCGCGCCCGCAGCCCGCTGACGTCGCCGTCCGTCCAGGCGGGCGGCAGCGCAGGGAGCAGCCTCAGATCGCACATGGCGGCGGGAGCGGCGGGCGTGTTGGGTGTGAGCGGGCGCGAGTGGAGGAGCATCTCGGCGACGCCCGAGACGACGCCGCCGTTGGCGTCGAGCTGGAAGACTCCGCTGCCTGGCGTGGCCGACGTCGCGCGCGTTGCGCACGGCGCGCATTTACCACCACCTACCGCTCGCTTGCCGACGAGCTTTGGGTGTAGCCCCAGGAGCGCATCGGAGGCGAACTCGTGCAGCGTGTACCGTAGCGCCGCGTGCGCCCTCCCGCCATCAAAGAGACGCGCCCACAGGCTCACGGCCCACGCGGCCGACCAGCCCACATGCGCACCGCCCGCGCGCAGCCGGCGCTCAATCGAGCGCCTCGCCGCCCGCGCGTGTGTCGGATGCTCGAGCCCATCGAGCGTGTGGCCCGGGTGCAGCGCGTACAGGTGTGAAAAGTGGCGATGCCCTTCGTCCGCTGCTGGCTGCGCGTCGCCCGTGCCCCACTCAGCGAGCTCGCCTGGTGAGGGAAGCAGTCGCAGCTCATCAGAGGCAATCAGAAAAGTCATCAGCGGCACTCCCCATTCAGCGAGCTCGCCTGCCCACGAGAGCTGCGGCAGGCCGCGTTAGGGGTCGGGCTCGGGTTCGGGTTCGGGTTAGCTCGCCTGCCGACGAGAGCTGCGGTAGGCCGCCGCCGGGCAGCCGCGGCAGCAGCGCCGCCATGCGTGCACCTAGAGCTCGGTCTGCCGGCCCGAGGCTCCCAAGGGCCTCGAGAAAGTGAACTGCCACCACCACGGCGCGTATGAGGTGGGCAATCACGCCCAGGTCGATCGCCACGTCGTACGCGAGGATACGTGTCGCGCTCCCGTTGTGCCCATCGAGGTACGCGTTCTCGGGCGAGTGCGACGGGCCCCAGCGCAACCGGCCGCCGCCGCCGCCGCCGCCGCCGCCGCCGCCCTCGCCGCCGCCCTCGCCGCCCCCGTCGCTCTCCGAGGCGAGTCGCAGCCCTTCCTCGGCAAAGAGGGCGGCGCCGCGCAGCAGTGGCCACGCCTCGAGCAGATGCGACGCCTCCGCCGTGTACTCAAAGCGCTCAAACAACTGCAAAGAGGCCCACGCGCCGCAGCTGGTGCACAGTGACCAAAGGGGCGGCGCGAGCGGTGCGGCGGAGGCCCAGCCGTCGGTGAAACCGTGCGCCATCCACGCGCCCGCCACGGCGCTGCCGTAGAGCTGCCGTGCTACCGCCTCGCCCGAGGCCGCCACTCGCGCGAGAAAGGGGGCCAGCGGCGCGGCGCAGCGCGCCAATCCCGTTGGACCCGTCCCCCAGTACGCCTGCTGCAGGTTGATGTTCAGATGGTAGTCGGCGCCCCACGGCGGGCGCGTGCCCTCGGCCCACAGCCCTTGGAGATTGGGCGGGAGCGTGGCGCGCGAACCTGACGAGGCAAGGAGGAGGTATCGACCCAGCTGCACAAACGTCTCGACCAGCCCCACGTCCTCAAGCGGCGCCCCCGACGACGCGGTTGTGGAGCCCGACGCGGCTGTTGAGCCCGGGGCGTCGGCCGAGGAGGCGGAGGCGTCGGTGGCGGGCGTGGAGGCGTCGGTGGCCGAGGTGGGTGCGGCGGCGGCCGCGGCGGCGGCGGCGGCGGCGGCGGCGGCGGCGGCGGCGGCGGCGACGCGGGAGGCGGCGAGGCGCTGGTCAGTGGGCATATGGGGTTGTCGAGTGCCATGGTGCAGGCGGAGGCGGAAGGTGCCGAAGCTCGCCGCGTGATGCGCCGTGTGCCGCGCCACAAGCGATGCCCACGTGCGGCGGCCCGCCGCGCTCAGTGTCTCAAAGCAGCGAGCGATGAGCGCCGGGCTGCTCTGCTTTCGGAACTGCAGTCGCTCCTGGAAGTCGGTAGCCGCGCTTAGTAGGAGTTGAACCGAGCGAACTCTGCGTACGCTGATCGTCGCGCCGCCGTCCTCGTCCTCGCCGCCCTTATCCTCCATCGGCGTGTCTGACTGGGACGCCACCAGCGCCAAGACGGCGCCAAAGGCGACCCCATCGCGACTTGTGCTGCCGACAATGCTGATGGCCCGCCCCAGGAGGTGCGGCAGCGAGGTGCTCGACGGCGTGTTGGCCGCCGTGCCGCGCACGAGCCCGCCCACCGAGCTTTGGCCGTCGCGTCGTGAGAGACTGAAGACCGCGTCGAAGGCACACGAGCTGTTGAGGTGCAGGGCGAGCACCTGATCTGGCGACGAGATGAAGACCGAGCGCTCATACATGCATGCACCGCTCTGAAAGCGGACGGTGGCGATGGCGGACTCGAGATTGAGTTCTCGACGGTACTCGACGACGTCGGACGTCACGACGCTTGCGCCCCTCGCGCCAAGGTCGGCGCCGCTGGCGGAGAGGCGCAGCCCGAGTGTGCCCAGAAATTCGTACGAGTGCACCTTTCCAAGCGGGAGCTTTGCTGCCGCAGCCTCGGCGCCATGCACGTCGCCCTCGGCCATGCGCCGACGCATGGCGCGGCCGGCGTCGGCACGCTCCTCGAGGCCGCGCGTGAACTCGTCGTGTGCGGCGCGGCTCGGGGGCGGGCCGGCGAAGAGCGACTCCTCGTTTAGGCTTAAGGCGTCCTTCCACGGACGGCCGTAGACGAGAGCCCCCAACCGCCCATTGCCTATCGGAAAGCTGTCCTCCACGCGCGTGGCCGGCTGCGCAAGCCACAGCGATTCCACGCGAGGCAGCTCGTCGGCCGCCGCGCCTTTGGTGAGCTCTTCGTCCACGGCAGCGGCCGCGAGCACGGGCGCGCTCAGCAGCAAGACGCTCGACGAGGCGCGAGGCATGGCGGCCGACGAGGCGCTCGACGACGAGGTGGCCACCTTGGTGGCTGATGCCTGAGCGAGCCTTGCCGTACGGCCTCCTTTGACGCAGCGCGAGCCGCCAGGGTAGCCGCCGCCGCTGCGTATTGCGTCGGAGCACGGCCATTGCGTCCCCTTCACGTACCCGCGGCAACCGGCCAGCGAGGAGCACCACACGCACCGCACGCCTGAATCAATAGGCTGCTTGCGTGCGCGGATGCGCAAGCACGCCGAGCAGGAATGCGAACCGGAGGCAGCGCAATTGGCGCTGTCCACAGCTACGAGGTCGGCGGGCTCAGCATGTGCCTGAATGGCAATCACCTCGTGGTCGTGGGGCTCAGCGTGTTCCTGAATCGCCGCTGGTGGTGGTGTTGGTGCGCCTGTGGCGGGTGCGTGTAGCACCACGCTCAACGGCGCTCGATTGAGGTATGCATAGAGGAGGAAGTGTGCGTAGAGGAGGGCGCCCACAGAGCCGATGGCGACGCGCCGCCGGCCCGCCCGCCCGACCGCCGCCAGGGACGCACCGCAACCTTTGTGTAGTCCATCCATTCACAACATTCGCATTCGAGAATTCCTCGAAATGGCACCTGTCCCTAAAGGATCCGCTCAGGTGTGCGCGCTGGGGATCCTTGCGGCGCTAGTGAGAGATTTAATCATAAGGAATCGAAACAGTTCCGAGAATTCCGCAAATTACATGCAACTCACTCATCTCGCGTCGCCGCACAGGGCTGTGATGACCTCCCAAAGGGTGGTTGCTATGTCAAATTTAGATGGCGGGCGGCGTCAGATGCTCCATGTGCTCAGCTTGATGGCACTGTCGCAAGCGTCGCTGCGCCCTGCGGTAGCATTGGATGGAGTGGCATTGGATGGAGTGGCACCGGGATACAATCCGGGCCAGTTGCCCAGTGAGCTCGGTGACGTTGCTTTGGGTGGACTCAAACCGGGCACTGGCAGACCGCTCAATGCACTCATCAAGATGCGGGCGGAGACGGGCATCGAGCGGGTGTCGCCGGGGCAGAGCCCACTCTTCAAGGCGGGACAGATTTTCGATGAGCTGAAGACTGCCCAAGGTGGGATAGCCTCGGTGGTTTTTGCCTACCCAGAAGAGTGGACACTCGCTGGTGGTCCCAATCTCGACGTGCGAAATGTCAAGGAGAGCGACTCCGCCTTCGTCCTCGCTGCACCGCTCCCGCTCGGAAAGACGATTGAGATTCTCGACGAAGAGTTCTTCCTGAACGTCATCTTCGATCCGCAGGGCAAGTACGGGCAGTATGGCGCTGTGGACGACCGCAAGGTGGTGAGCTTCGAGCACGTCTCAGTCACACTGCCCACCGGCGGCCAGCAAGCCTATGCAAGGATCGATCTCAAATTTGCCCCGCTCTCGTACAATCAGAATACCGTGCAGCGACGGGCCCTGATCTCGGCGACGGCAGTTGGTGGCACAGTCTTCATCTGCGTGGCTGGCTCGCTCGCGAATCGCTACAAGACGTTGCAGCCCGAGCTGGCATCCATCCAGCAGTCCTTTCGCGCCCTCGGAAATGCAGCACGTGCCTCTAGTCCTTCTTGAGTGACGCATTATTTGAGCAATTGCATACTAGACTTTAAGTAGTAAAGCACACCGTAGGACACGCGAACGGCAGCGCATAGTCACGTGGAGGCATGTCACCGCGGAGGCATGTCACGAGGAGGTATACTAGTCTATACAAGCAAGCTTTACCAAAGCTATTACGCAATTACGGCAAGCTATAATCGAGTCGAAACGACTTCGACTACAGTGTCGATAAACAAGCGCACCCGAATACTCCCGATAGCCTGCCCGGTCGGGTTGGAAAGAGTGGGCGGAGAGGATGAGATGTGTATGCCCAGACCGCAACTTGTACTACTCTCCATCCGAGTCCGACGCAACCACGATCCTCCATCGACCATGTTCGTCCATGTGGCGGACGATGAAATCCATCGACAACAGACAACCTAAAGGAAGCCTGTCGAATGACTTGACTTGACTTGACGACACGATCCGCCCCTCAAAGACCGCTGTGAAGGTGCTTTCGTGAGTGTGAAAGAATGGACGCGCTCCGTGCAATGTTCCCTGGTTTCGACCAGGGCTCGCTACAGGCCGTGCTCGACATGTGTGGCGCAGATGTAGCCGCAGCCGCCGACTTCCTCCTCGGAGACGGTGGCCAGGCGCTGGCCGCTGCCGCCGCTGCCGTGGCAGCGGGTGGCGGCGGCGAGGTGGAAGAAGAGGAGGTTGAAGCTGAGGTGGAGGGCGAGGAGGAGGGGGAAGAAGAGGACGAGGACAACGAGGACGACGAGGACGAGGAGGAAGGCCATGTGGAGATCGAGGAGGACGATGATGCTGACGAGAGCCCCGCGGAGGTGCAATCCTCGGCCAAACGGCTGCGCACGGTCGAGCCCACAGACCCTGCGAAGCTCATTGCAGCCGGCAAGTCTAACTTCGCGAGATTCGACGCGCGGCTCATGCGGAAGACACCCCTCGACCTGATCAACCTGATGCCCTCAAAGCTCTCTCACACATCGGTCACGCTCTGGAGCGACGATGTGACCGACAGCGCGGCGGCGCTGGGCATGGTCTCCTCGGCCGAGAGCGGCTGGTGGGTGCATCATTTCCCCACGGCGGAAGTGGACCATGTGTGGCGCGTGCTGGTGAACTCGCACATGCAGAGCAAGGCGCTCGGCCAGGTGGTTCACGTGCAGGTGGCGCACTCATTCGCACACCAGAGCGAAGCGGTCGAGGTGGAGGTGCGCGTGCTCGTGAGCACGCGACAGCAAGCAGAGCCAACGGCGGCGCTGAGGAAGGCGGGCGCCGCCCTCCTGTCCATCGCACCCTCGTCGCACAGCCGGCCACACATCTACTTTGTGCGTGGCGCGCTCGGGCCTCTCGAGACGCG
The DNA here is from genome assembly GCA_002887195.1 of Chrysochromulina parva. NCBI lineage: Eukaryota > Haptophyta > Prymnesiales > Chrysochromulinaceae > Chrysochromulina > Chrysochromulina parva. The sequence continues at coordinate 28,107 of PJAB01000132.1, forward strand.
CGCAGAGCTCGAGGGGCGCTCCGAGTACAAGCTCTCTCGCGAGAGGCCGAGCCCCAAGGAGCGGGAATCGAGCGCGGCAGCCTCCAAGCTGCCGGGTCGACCCTTTCAGCTCATCGAACCCGACCGCGCCCATCACCAGTTGTACAAGGCCGACAAGGCAAGTGGGCAAGGGTGGACCAAGGTCGACGGCTAGCTCCCCGCAGGTCTCACAGCTCGGTCCTCTGCAGCTGTGCAGCTGTCATCTACAGTACTGGAGTATAAGAGTGTAGGAGAGACGGAGAGGAGAGTAAGATGCGGAAATGAATGTGGAATTGATAAGGCGTATTGCGTCTTTTCGTCGCGTTTTTTTTGGCCTTTTTTGGACTGCGAATACAACTTCTGTGATAGACGGGTCGGGGCGGCGGAAACAGCTCGTCAGTCGTCTGTCGATGACTGAGAAACTGCGCCCGGACAGCGCACCGCAGCGGCGGGCCCAAGAGGCCTCGGACATCGGCGCCGGGCGGCCTGGCTCCGCGCCGAATACAACCCACCGCAGCTTGAGGTCTAGGTGGCAAAGGGCCCGGTTGATCTTGCGGCTCTCAAACAGCGCGGTGCTTCGATTGAGAGCTGAACATGGGTGCATCGCGCATGAACAGTACTTGGAAAAGCTCCGTCGTGGTGTCAAGGCGGTCCAATTGGGTGATGAACTGGGCTTCCGGCGCAGCTTAGCAGCCGAGACAAGGCGGCAAACAGACGTGCTGTCAAAGGGCACGACCATCTTGGAGGTGGCCTCGGCCCATGAGTTGGCGAGTACGCCAATGTGGCTGCAGGGGGACGTCAGTTGGTCGACTGAAGAGAATACACGCAAGCGTCAGCAACTCCGACAGGATGGCCCTGTTCGCGAATTACTTCAGAAGTTTTGGGAAGCGGCCCAGCGCAGCTTACAGCAAGCTTCTGGTTGCGATCACTCCGACAGCCTGCACTACGAGGGCTACGCACAACTCTTCCGACGTGTGTACCGACTCGTGATCGAGGAGTACGACGATGCAGACGTCGAGGCGAGTATCTCCGAGGACTGGCTCGACGACACACGCGGTCTGAGCTCGCTTCATCGAGAGTCGTTCTGCGACGCTGTATTCCAGGTTGCAGACATGTGCGAGACCGCTTCGCGATCGATTCCCTCATGCCTAGCGCTGACGGCGACCGCGTATCGCATCGCTGCGCGCACTACTTGGCAGGTGGACAGACGAAATCTCCTCGATGGAGTACTGCGAGTTCCTGTCACGCCTCTTTGACAAGGTCACTATTGTAGTCGAGGAGCGCGGAACTGATGGCGCGATGCACACAGTCCACTACATATGGAAAGACCTCAAGCAGGTGAGTTTTGACGGGTCTTTCAGCGCCTCCTCCAATGGTAGGTCGCAGACAAGTGCTGACGAGGACCATGGCGACTCTGGATTGGCATCCGCTCGAAGGGAGGTCGCATCCTCTGGATGGCTATCGGCTGGAAGCGAGGCGTCGTCCTCTGAATTGGCATCGGCTCGAAGCAAAGCGGGGTCAAACGGGCCCCAGCGATACCTGAAAACCAAGCTCTCGAAGCAAAAGGCGAGGAGAGACTCAGCGGTGCGGATTCAGGCAGCAATCCGCGGCAAGCAATCGCGCAACACCGCGAAGAAAAGAAAACGAGCCGCACGGACGATCACGAAGCATGCTGCTGCAATGGTATCCAAGAAGCTTGCGAGGGTATCTGACTTGTGCTCAACTCGCACAGAAAGTGGACCGTCTGGTCAGGCGAAGAATGGCAGAGGCAGTCCGTTGATCAAGCGGCAGTCCGTTGTTTGGACGGACCCTGTCCGTCTCCACAAACTCTGGTTCGAGCTGGAGCATCGCCAGACTGCTGAGCGTGAGTCGCGTGCATTCCTATGCCACACAGTGACTTTCCGAGCACCACTGTGTTCAAGTGCAGCTCTTCTCAAAACTTCCGGCGCCACTGTTCGCGATCGCGCGTACCCACTCGTTGAGCGCCGACCTTGGGGCACACGCTCTCACGCTTCTCATGCAGTCACACCCTGGAATCCGCCGCCCTACCAGCTAGCGTCAGCTCGTGTCACAGCGGCCACCAGGGTTTTCGTTCATCAATATGGCCTATCACCTCGCGTGGGCTCTCACAGATGTGCGCCCGCGAGGCCAACATCACACTCGACGCAGAGATGGGCCGATCGCGGGACGGGTGCTGCACCATCAGGAAATGAAGCACGTTTGCAGGGGGGGCATGGCGTGCGCACACAGCAGCCCGCTCAGCGACGTTCTCAGATTCACGAGTCGAACGGGCACGCTGTCGCCCAACCTGATCGCCCAGCGCCGAACGCGCAGTCACCCCGAAAACGTTGGATTGTGGCAGCACTTTCGAAAGCGGACTTTGAGACGCTTCATGCGACGGCCGCGCGCCTTGATGACGTGCTTGGTTTGCAGGCGGATCGTGCATACGGCGAGGCTGTATGCCACCTGGGTTAACCTGGGTGGCTTCAATCGCTCTCGTGAGGCGAGGGATGACGAGTAGATCTGAGTGATGTTCGGTTTTGAAGACCCAAGAAACCTCCCTCCGCGAACCGCGCACGTAAAGCGTTCCTCCACCTGTGGCTGTGCGCTGTGCGCTGCGCGTGAGATTCGATCTGAGCTGACCATTGTCAAGTCAAGTCAAGTCTATACATAAACTACAGACAACCATACGGAAGCCTATCGAATGTGACTTGACTTGACTTGACTTGACAAGTCATCTTTGTGAATTTCACGCCGGTTTATGATGACTCGCGGGATCACTCGCGTCACGCACACGGGCAGCGTCTGCGCGCGCGCTCGAGGATGCTGCTAGCAAAATGCCTTTGTTACATGTGTGCAATTCCGGCTCGCAGTTTGTCCGTGTACATGCTCTCCCGACCTGGCGAGGTGGTTGGCATAGACCTGGGCACCACGAGCTCGGCAGTCGCCGTCGTGCTTGGCGGCGAGCCGGAGATGGTTCCAGATGAGGCCGGCCGCACGACAATGCCGTCGCTAGTCGACATTGAGCAAGGCCTGACCGGCCACATGGCCGTCGGTACATCGGCGGTCGGCTCGACGAAGCGGCTCATCGGACGGTCGTACGCAGACGTCAAGGAGTCGGCGGCAGTGCGGGCACTCTTTGGCAAGGCGCTCGCGCCGGCTGAGGATGGCAGCGCCGTCGTGGGTGCGTGCTCGCCTGTGGCCGCGGCCAGCGCGCTGTTGGAACGCCTGTTGGACGTGTCCGAGGCGGCATGCGGCGTGCGCGCATCCAAGGCAGTGCTTACCGTGCCCGCGCACTTTACGGAGCCACAGCGCGCGGCGATGCGTCTGGCCGCCGAGCGGGCAGGGCTCGCTAAGTGCCGACTGCTCGAGGAGCCTGTCGCGGCCGCGCTCGCGTACGGCGTGCGCCTCAAGGACGAGGACGAGCTCGTGATGGTCTTCGACCTCGGCGGCGGCACGCTCGATGTGTCTCTGCTGCGGGTCGGGCGTGGCACCGCCGAGGTGCTCTCGAGCGCTGGCGAGCCTTGGCTGGGCGGAGATGATTTTGACCTCGCGATCGCGAAGCATATTTCGAGCGTGCACGTGCTCGTCGAGCAGGCGGGCGGTGGCCTCGTGCGTCGCGTGGACGAGCGCTCGCCTTTGGTGCGTCAGTTGGCGCGCCTCCTCAAGGAGCGCTGTACAGTCGTCAAGGTGGCCGAGGAGCCGCTGCCAATGGGGCTGAGTTTCGGGGAGACGGGGGCGAGCGAGGGAGGGCGCGAGGGAGGCGAGGCGGTGGCAACGCCCACGCACGTCTCGCTCAGCCGTGCGGCGCTCGAGGCGGCGTGCGCGGATCTTTTGGGTGCGATGCGCCGGCCCGTCATCGAAGCATGCACGCAGGCGCAGGTCGCTCTCCCAGGGGCGGCCCGGGGAGCGGCCTCGAGGGCGAGCACCACAAGCCTCGCGGGGAAGCTCGCGCGCGCGCCGTCGCTGCGCGGGCTGCGCATCAACACAGTGCTACGCGTGGGCGCAGCCAGCCGGATGCCTGCCGTCGGTCGGCTTCTCGAAGCTCTGGTCGGCGTGCCGTGCCCCATCGGCGAGCTGCCGCCGGAACATGCTGTGGCGCTCGGCGCGGCAGTGCAGGCGGGCGTGCTCGAGGGTTCGATCGAGCAGCTCGACGTCTTCAATCCGCTCGAGGCGGCGCTCATCCGTGGCATCGGCAGCGGCGCGGGGCAGCGCACGCAGCGTGAACGCACCGGTGTTCCCTCGGGCTCAAGAAAGAATGGACGGAAGCAGCGGAGGAGCTCGTTGTAAATGTGATTGTTTCGCAGTGAGCGGTGACAAATCATCAGACCGATGCGCCCGGGGGCGAGAGTCGGCTTAAGCCCGCCGCCGCCGCGCGACGGACACGAAGGGCGTTCTCCCGACTCCGGTCCGCGCGGTGGGAACGGCCGCGGAACGGGTACCGGGGCGCCGGTGGGCGCACGGCGCAGGACGGCGGTAAGGACGGCGGAAATATTTTCGAACCGCTCCGCAGTTCGCGACCCTCGGCCTCGCCCCCTCCGGCCTCCGGAAGACGCGATCGCGGCGGCGGCGGTGGGGCGTGGGAGGACCCGCGCGGCGGTCGACGCCGCCGACGCGCGGCGCGCGCCTGCGTCGTGACCCCGTCGGCCCGTCGCGCGGGCCGGTCTCAGGCGACCCGTCTACACGCACTACCCATAACGCATACGCTCTAGGTACTGAGTTTGGTCGTGAAGAACTTTTCCTCTCGCGCTGTGACCCCGATGCTGAGACACCGCTGTTTCGCTCGCTCCTCGGATCCCTCCGGCGCTTAAACGCAGCGTGCACACCCCGAGGTTCGTGAGCGGCGCTCTTTGCCAGGCTCTCACGCCGACGCGGCCGCAGGGGGCGGCGACGCCTCCACGCCGCCGCCCTCGACGGGCGGGCCGCCGCTGCTGCCCCCGCCGGCCTTCGCCTTCTCGCGCTCTTCGCGCCACTGGCGCGCGTTGGCGAGCCGGATGTTGCCCATTCGCCAGTTTTGGAGCTCCTCGTTGCATTCGGTGAAGTCCATAGTCAGCTGGGTGAGCTGTGAAGCCTGCAACTCGGTGGTGTAGGCGGCCTGCTCGCTCACCTTCGCGAGCTTCGCGTTGACTACCGCGACCTCGTCGAGCAGCCGCCGCCGCTCCGCCTCCGCCTCGTCCCGCGCGCGCTGCAGCTGGGCCATGCCATCGGAATGGACCATCCCTGCTTGCAGCAGGTCCTCGCGGAGCCGGGGCATCTCTTGCACGGCCAACCAGGCAGCGTTCGCCTCGGGCTGCAGCTCGTCCCTGCAAAAGGCCACCAGAGCGTCGAAGCATCCAAGCGCCTCGGCCAGGTCGCGCTCAGTCGCATCGAGAGCGCGCTGCTGCTCGCACTGGAGCGCGAGCTGCGCGACGAGGTCCACAGCCAAAGGATCTTCGAGCATGAAGCCGACCGCCTCGACGGTGCTGCAAGTGGAGCGCAGCTCGAAGCGGCAGCTGAGCGCGTCCTCGAGTTGACGCCGCTCGGCCACGTAGCACTCGTTATCGGCGGTCAGGTTCGCAACCTCGGCGCGCATGAGCTCGAAGGAGGCCATGAGGGTACTCGAGGAGTCGAGCACCTCGCGCAACAGGGCCGCCTCCTCCATATGGTGCTGCAGCTCGGTGGCCTGATGGGCCTCGAGCGCTTCACGCTCGAGCCGTTGCGCTTCCTGCTGATTCAACAGCTGGGTCTGGTGCGTCAGCTCGAGCTGCGCGCTCACCAGGCGCATCTTCTGGATCTCGTCCTCGAGAGATGTGACTCGCGCCTTTGCGAGCGCTTCGGCCTCGCGCACCGACAGCACCTCGGCCTCGGCCGCCTCCTTGCCAGCAGTGATCTCGATGATCTCGGCGTTGAGCTGATCCACCTTGCGGAAGGCGCCCAGCTTGACCGCATCGAGTGCCTCGCGCGCCTCTCGCGCGTCCGTACGTGCGGCCGCGAGCTCGTCGACCACCCTAACGGTCTGCTCCTGCGCGCCAGCCGCCTCGAGCAGCGCGCCCTCGGTCGCTTGCTTCGCTTTGGCCGTCGCCAGCCTCTCGCTCTCAAGCTCGAGCTCAAGCTGCTTGACCCTCGAACGCTCAGCGCTCACCTGGGCGCGCACTTGCTCGAGCTCCAGTTGCAGCTCCCCCTTAGCCTCGGACACCTGGATCGTCTCCTGCTGCACCTGCTGCACCTCCTGCTTCACCTGCGCCGCCTCGCGCTCCGCGGCGAGTGCTCGCTTTTCGATCGCCTCGCGCTCCTGTTCGGCCTTGAGGACGCGCTCGAGGAGCGCGCCGAGCTTGCTCTCCTTCTTCGTCTCCGCCTGTACCTGGACCACCTTCATTTCGAGACTCTTGTTGCGCTCGATGCGCAGCTCGTTGGCGAGCTTCTCGACCTCCCGTGTCTTCGCATCGAGCTTGAGCGACGTGACACTCACCTCCTTCTCGAGCGCGCCCTTGTCCTCGCGCAGCACGTTCGAGAGCACCTCCGCCTGCTGCACCTGCAGCTCAAGCCTCTTGATCGCCTCGAGCAGTGGCGGCAACTCGGCGCTCGCCTTCTGCGCCGCCATCTGAAACCGCGCCGCCTCCGCCTGGACGTCGGCCAGTTGGGCGAGCTGCGCCTTGAGAGGCACTTGGGCCTTGACCTCCTCGACCAAGCGGCGCTCGACGCTCTCGCGCGCCTGCACCTCGACCTTCAGCTGCTTCTCGAGCACTTGCAGCGCCGCCTCGGCCAGCGCGCGCTCCTCGAGCCGCGCCGCCGCGAGCGCGTCCGACGCGTCGGCACGGGCGCGCTGCTCATCACGCTCGCCCACGTACGCGGCGATCTGCCCTCTCACCTGTGGGGAAGGGAAACGGCGCCGTGGTGAGCACTTGCATGCCGGACGATGCGCGATCTGCCCGCGTATGCGCCGATCTGCCCTCTCACCTCATCGAGCTGAGCCTGCAGGGACTCGGAGGTGGCGCGAAAGTCGGCCTCGAGCTGGGCGTACGCCGCCTCGGCCCGCTTCTGGTGCGACGCCAAGACCGACCGGTAATCCACGCCCTCCACCTGGACTCGTTCCACCAGCAGCCCGTACGCGCTCCACACCCTGCCGAGGAGCCCTTCGCGCTGGGGCTGCCTGCCAAACGACTCGGCGAGCTGCTGCACGAAGCCGGTCGAGTGGACATACAGCCGCTCGAGCAGCGCGCGCGCCTCGTCGACGCTCAGCCCCGCGTCCACCATCGCATCGAGAGTGAGGCCAGCCTCCCTCGCGATCAGCTCGACCTCAGCGAGCACCACAGCTTCACGACCGCACACGAGGCTCTCTGCCACGGGGCCGCCGCGCTGGGTCGAGCGGCTCGTCCACGCGTCGTACCCGAACGGCGCGGCCAGGTGGGCGAGCACCGCGTCCTTGGCATGCAGCGCCACGTACGGCGACTGCTGCGGCTGCGGCCCGTTATGGCTGAAGGCAAGCCGCTCGGACGGGGCGGGCTCGAGGCTCGCGACAGTGCCATCGAGCCCCAGCTGTTTGCTGACGCTGCCCTGGAGCGAGGCCGATTTGGAGGCGTGCGCCGCCGCCTCCTGCGACGCGCGCCGTCGAGGGCTTGGCCCGCGTGCGGACTGCGACTGCCCACCGCCACCGTCGGCACCGACTGAGGAGGCCTTGCGCCGCGGGCTGCTGCTGCTGCTGCTGCCGCCCGGTGCCGCCGGCTGCGTAGCAATTGGCGCCGTAGGTCGTTGGCCGCCGTAAAATGCGGCCGCCAGCTCCGTCGCCTCTTCGCGCGCGCGCCGCAGCTCGGCCACCTCGCGCGCCACCGCCGCCGTGATCGGCGTGCCCGTCACAAAGGCGATCTTTTTCTTGGCGGGCCGCGTGGTCAGATAGACGGCGCCGGGCCGCGGTGGAGGTGGCAGCGGCAGAGGTGCCGCCGGATCCGAAGCATCACCCACTTCGACGGCCGCCGCATCGTCTATCGACGTCGCCGCCGCGATCTTGGGCAGCCGCGGGGTGGCACCGAAGCCTGCGGCGAGCTCGAAATGCAAAACAGGTGAGCGAGAAGGGCAGCTCTATGCGTGCAGCAGTCATGGCCAGCGGAGTGCGCACGTTGCTGGCTCCAGCTCTCATGATCGAGAGCGCTCTGCAGCATTGTCGTTCAGCCTGGGCAGAAGCAAAAAGTTGTCCAAAACAGGCAGCTGTACATGTACAAGGATTCTACAGAAACGTCTCCACCTACTACTTCCGGAAAAAGTCGGCGAGCGACGACTGGCGCTGCCGCTTGGGCGCGGGCTTAGAGGGCGGCTCGTGCGGCGGCTCGGTGGCGGTCGTGGCAGCAGCCGTCAACTCAGCCGAGCTTGGTGGAAGAGCGCCAGGACCTGCAGCTCCCCCCTTCTTCGCATCGTCTGCACGTGGCTCAAAGATCGATCGAACTGCCGCCGGGCGGCGGCCGCCTCGCAAGGTGGCGGCGGCGTCAGCAGCGACACGCTCCAGCATGGCGACCTCCGCGACCTCGTCCTCATCCAGCGCCGTGTCGAGCACGGGCATGGCCGCGTACGTCGGCGGCTGCGCGGCCGAGGCTGCCGCCATGATATTCGGCGGCGCCACCAGCTTCAGCCCCACCGCGGACGCCCCCCCCATCGTGGACGCTCCCGGAGCACCCCCCACCTCAAGCAAGCTAGGTATTCGAAGCTTATGTGTTTGCTTGCTTGCTCCCACCTCCGTAGGCGCTGCGCTCTCCTCCGCCGCCACCTGCGCGACGCTCCTCGAACGCGGCGGAGGCGCGACAATTCGTGCCCCGTCCCCGGCCGCCTCGGCCGGCCCCACGTCCAAACGCAGCGGCAGCGCGGGCACGTGCGCGCACGGCGCCACGAGGCCAATAGAATTGTCCCGCAGACCGACCGCGAGCAAGCGTCCTTGTGGGTGCGCGGACACCGCCACCACGGGAGCTGACGTTGGCGTCGTGCGAGCCGCACTCAGCTCGGTGCAGTAGCGACGCACTCGAAGCGAGGTAAGGTCGCTCGTGCCGGCGAGCCCCGTACACCACCACACGTCGCCACCGCCGCTCTCGAGGAACGCGCCGCGATGCGTGCGTACGCGCCAATCGGGGGGCGCGCCGCCCGCTGCGCCGCCCGCCGCACCGATGGCGGCCCGTGCGCCGAGCGGCACGAGGCCCTCCGAGTCCGGCAGCGTCGCCGCATCCGGCGGGGGCGGGCGCGGCGCCGGGCGCACAGCGCGTATGGCACCCTCCTCGGCGTCCACCAGAATGGCGCAGCCACCCGAGAGCTGTGAACAGAGGATGTGGCGCAGGCTCGGATGGTGTGAGAGTCCGACTACGCCTTCGGCGGTGCTCCTGGCAGCGCTCGCAAGCGCGCGGCCCACGCGCACCACCTTCAGCGTCGTTTGAAGAGCACGAACGTCCCACGCGACCACGCAGCCCTCGTCCGTGCCCGCGTACACGCGCGCGCCATCGGGCGCGGCACAGAGTACGTGGATGGCTCCTGCATGCGCGTCCTGAGCGCGCACGCCGAGGGTGAAGCCGCCGGTGGCCGTCGTCGCCTGTGCCACGAGCGGCTGCGGTGCGCGCACATCCCAAACGCGCAGTTGGCCATCGCGGCCGCCGGCAAGCACAACTCGACCGGACGCCGCCGGGAAGGCGCCGCCAGGCGGGAAGGCGACGTCGGCGACGCCCTGGGTGGCTGCGTATGCCTTGGCGGAGCGGAGTCGGCGCACGGGGCGGTTGGGCGTCGCGCTGCCGAGGTCGAAGACGTGCAGCTCGTGCGCGTTCGCGTAAGCGCACACGAGCTCGTCGCGCGCGTGTGGGCTCCAGCGCGTGGCGCACGCGCTCTGGCGCGTCGAGATGCACAGCAGCGGCTCGCACGCGACGGTGTGATGAGCGACCTCGGCGGCCTTGGCCGCGGCGACGGCGGCCGCCTGGATCGCGGCCGCGTGTGCGCTCCCGCCCGCGCGCTCCTCAGAGGCGAGCTGCAGCGCGAGCGCCTCCTCGGCAGCGCGCTCCGCGTGCGCGTGCGCGGCTTGGAGCGTGGCCGCAAACTGCTGCGCCTGGAAGACGGCAATGCGCCCATCCGTGGAGCAGCTCGCCAGTAGCTCGCCCGAGCCATCGAAATCCACGTCGCTCACGTATGGCGGCGCGCCGCGTGGCCCAGGCAGTGCCCATAGCGCGGGAAGCTGCGCGAGGTCGGAGACGATGTGGTTGGCGAAGAGGTGGTCGAGCGCGAGACGGTCGAGGGACGGCCGGCCGCGGACGTTGCGCGCAGGCCGGCCAAATGTGCCCGAGAGCTGCGCCGCAACGAGTGTGGATGACGAGAGACGAGTATTTGCCGCCATCGCATCAGTTTCTCGTTTCTCATTGTGAATGGGGTTTCACACCTTCACACCAGGTCACGACCCCAGGCGAAGTGCGGAACCGACGAGCACACGCTCCGTTGAATACATGCGATCTATACTGATACGATTAAGATACGGGGTGGTCCACACCAGCGACGCCCTCTGACCGTTCCTGCTGAATCACCTTGTGAAAAAACTGTCCAGATTTCCCGAGTTCGAGCGACCCTTTTTTTCTCTAAGGGGGCGGGCCCGGAGCGCCGCTGCCGGGCTCCCTGGCGGCTTCAGACGCGCTCGGGTCGGCCCGTTCGGGCTTCGAGGCGACGCCCGTGGTCGATGCCGACCACGGCAAGAGCGAATCGCACCGA
>PJAB01000133.1:0-38712 GCA_002887195.1 Chrysochromulina parva
TGAGCCGTTTGAAGCGAGCGCTCTCGTGGGCACTGGGACGCTCAACGGCGAGCCTGAGGTGGCGGATGAGGGCGCCCAGGGCAGCGCGAGCGCCGGAGCGGGCGGCGCGGGCGGCGGCGCTGCGGCGGGTTCGGAAAAGGTTCGAGTCGACTTTTCGTCCCTCGACGCGCTCGAGCGTACCAGCAAGCCTGCGGACTTTGAGAAGCATCTTGGCGCCGAGATTTCGGAGGCGAGCCGCGCGATCGACGCGATGACGCCGAACATGAAGGCGATCGAGCAGTATGAGGAGGTGCAGCAGCGGCTGCTCGAGGTGGAGACCGAGTACATGTACGACGCTGTCAAGGCGAGCCAAAAGGAGGCCAACTCGAGCTTCCAGAACGCGCGCAATCAACGGTACTCCAAGTTCATGAGCTGCTTCAAGGTGATCTCCGAGTCCATCGACGACAAGTACAAGGACCTGACGCAGACCAAAGGCGTCCTCGTGGGCGGCACGGCCTACCTGTCGATAGAGGACACGACCGAACCCTACCTGCACGGGATCAAGCACACGGCCATGCCGCCCGCGAAGCGCTTCCGCCCGATGATGGAGCTCAGTGGTGGCGAACGTACCGTCGCGGCGCTCCTCAAGTACGCCGCGATGCTGCTAAGCACGACGCCTGTGCACCTGATGACCACGGGATGACCACCTGATGACCACCCGATGACCGCCTGATGACTACCCGATGACCACCTGATGACGACTTATGACGTCTGATGACGTTTGATGACGGCTGCCGCCTGTTGACCCCAGATGTTCTCGTTTGTCAGGCACACGGACCGGGCGACGCTCGAGGCTTGCGGCGAAGCACGGTCTGTGCTCCTGGCCCAGCCCAGGGCGCCCGCTCTGCAAGAGAAGGCGCAACATCGAAACGACAAGCTCGTCGCAAGCGTCCTTCTCCAGCCCAAGCCGCTCAAGACGGCGCTCACGATGGAGCTGCACCTTCGTGGCGGCGGCGTCGGCGTCGGCAGCGGCAGCGGCAGCGGAAGCGGAAGCGGAAGCGGAAGCGGAAGTGGCAGCGGCCCCAAGCGCCTCAGAACGGACGACTTTGTGGCGAACGTCCAAGGTTCCATGCCATCGACTCATGCCCTGGACCCGCTTCAGATGCCACTCGTGCCAACGTCAGCCTCGCGGTTTGATCATGCGGCGTGTTGCGGCGGCTCCAGCGTCGTCAGCATGCGGGAGGTTATCGCCGAGGGGACCTGCATCCCACACTTCAGGAGCAGCGTCAGCGCGCTCGTGAGGCTGAATCGCGCAGAGGGTAGCGGCCACCCTCGTATTGATGGCAGCGGAGTTGCTCCAGAGCACAGCGACGCCGATCTCCTCGCCCTCGCAGCATTCTCCTCGTCATCTGAGCTGTCAGATGGAGAGGAGGAGGATAGCAGAGACCCCGCAGATGCAGCCATCCGTGACGAGATTGCGCAAAGGGCAAGTGCCCCTTGTGGGCACACACCGTGCCGGTTCGACGGCGCATGCTTTTCGCGCGATGCGGCCCACTGGCTGCGTTATGCTCACCCGCGCGAGACCGTCAAGGAATATTGCCCAAACCTGGCCGCTGGCCGCCGCTGCTTCAACAAAGGCAGCGTGTGGGATGATCACAACAAGCTCTTCTCGCACGGGCCGCTGCCAAGCGCCATCCAGGCTTTCCTTAAGGCTGCCCAGCCCCACGCAGCCACATCTGCACAAGATGATGCGCCGTCGGCCGGCAACGACACTTACCTTGTGCAGCTGCAGGCGATGACCGTACGCGAGCTCAAGGCGGAGGGTGCACGTCTGGGCGTCGACCTGAGTGGCTGCCTCGAGAAGGCCGAGCTCGTCGGGGCCCTTGCCGTGTCCCCACATGCGGCCCAGCAACACCGCCAGCAAGGCCACTCAGCAGCACCGTCGCCATCGCAGTCAGCGTTGAGGCCGGGCATACATCAACCCGCCTCGCAGCCTGCCGCACGACCGCCCGCTCGACCGCCAGCTCCGCAGACATGGGCCGGGCGGCCGATGCCATCCCTTCCGGACCGCGCGCTGGCCTCCACTAAGCTCGGCCAGCGCTTCGGTGCCAACCCGTTCTCGACGCTCGACGCCAAGCAGGGAGTGTGGCAGCAGCGCAAGAAGGAGTGGCATGCACTCTTCGACTCGAGCCTCGGACGCGACGATGACCTCCTGGGCCCCGGGCTGCGCAAGATGCTGCCGGAGTCTTCGAAGCTCAACGGCACGAGCGTGTTCGATCCGGTGCTCATGGAGCAGCTGCTGGACTGGTACGTGCCCCGGCCGCTCCACCTCAGCGTGCGGCACCGTCCCGTTGTCGTCATCGACCCGTTCGCTGGCGGCGTTGTACGCGGCTTCGTGGCAGCCGCCAAAGGCCTGCTGTACATCGGCATCGACGTCTCAACGGACCAGGTGGAGGCTAACCGCAAGCAGGTGGGCCCAGAGGGCAAGTGGGACTTTGCCTATCCGCCGTGCTGGATCTTGGGCGATGGCGAGGACATCGAGGCTCTCGTGACGACCGAGCTGCGGCGGCGGGGGCTCGAGCCTTGTGCAGACGCACTCATCTCCTGCCCGCCATACTACAACCTCGAGGAGTACAAGGGCGGGCGCAACGACCTGAGTGGTTTCCCATCGTACGGCGCGTTCCTCGCAAAGTACCAGCGCATCGTCACCAATGCGGTGAAGCTCCTACGGCCCAAGGCACTCAGCATCTTCGTTGTCGGCAACGTGCGCGACAGCCGGACGCACGCCATGTACATGCTGCACACGGACACGGTGGCCGCCTTTAAGCAGGCGGGCTGCAGCGTGCACCAGGATGCTGTCCTCATCACCGCCATCGGCACCGGCGCGATGCGAGCGACGCGAACCATGTCCGCTGGCGCGAAGCTGATCCCCACGCACCAGAACGTCGTTGTGACTGTCAAGGGCTCTGGCTTCACGCCCGCCGACGCACGTGCGCGAGGCGTGCGCCCCAATGCGGAGGGCTCGCAATCACAGTGAGGCTGCAGGGATGAGCGTTGTTCTTCAGTACTCGATCACAGATGTAGAAGCTAGTACGCGACGTTCATTTCCCGCCTGTCGCTACGCTAGGTACATCGCTTGAGCTGTGATACTCTGATAACCGTGCCCCCGATTACCTCTCGTGATGCTGCGTGCATCACTCCGTGGTTACCAGGTTAGCGAGGAAGTTGACACGCACACGAATACTAACCTTTTGGAACCCCACCCACACCTTTAAACTTCTTACCCTAAAGGCGCCGAATGCACGCCTGTCGCGGTTTTGATGGAGTCATTTCTTTCCAAACACCGAGAAGTTCTCGTCCGAGAAGCTCGTTTCCGCGCTGGTTCCGGCGACGCAGGCAAGCACGCCGGATCTTCAGCACGACGTAATGAAAAGTGTCGATGCCAACACCAGCTCGCCCAGAGCCGCGTTGAGTACCGGGTCAATCGAGAAGCTGCTGGCGGCTCTTAGGGGAGCATGGGGGCGCCAGTAGCTGCTCGTTCCGCGTCGCGCAAAACCGCCATTGCCTTGGCATCGACCCGCTGCTCTGAGAGCGTGCGCGCGCGAGGCTGACGGGCGTGGCAGCTGCCGCCTCGAGCTCATCGGGCACGGATGAAGGCGCTCTCGCCATGCTGCTCGTGCCGCGAGCCTCAGATTTTGAGCGAGTCGCCGGCACTGACCCCTCGCTGCCACGGCTGCAACGGGTGGAGGGAGACCATGAGACCAAACCCTTCCGAGCTCATCCTGTGCACCAAGGCCGCCTTCGATGAGTGCCGCCAGCTCCGAAAACCCTCCCTCTCCCAGCTGTGCTGATGTCTTCCCCTGAGCATTGATGGGTGGTGTTCTCAGCGCCCTCGGACAGGAGCATCTGGACGCATGGGGTTTGACACATGAACGCAGCAGCGATTAGTAGCGACCAGGTAAAATTCCATGCAAGATGGGCGAGATGCAAAGAAGCCTCGAAGAGTTCAAGCTGAACGCGAAAGCGTGAATGGAGTTCGTGAAAAGCTGAAAACCCCGGGGAAACCTCTAGTGGGTGATTGCACTAGTGGGAAACCATGTATGGTGCAAATGTTTGTCGTTTCGTCCGTCACCTTCCTTGCGTCGATCCGATCCTTTTTTCTCACAACGAATCTGGAACAACTGTTTCGTCACGAACAGATCGAGCCGCGATTCACACGAATGGGACTCCTCTCATTTGTGCCAACGAGTTTGAGGCCGGTGGTGGTTGCGCTACTCGCCATCGTGGTGGTCATTTTGCTCCTCCGGCCGCGCAACAAGCCGGGCGAGGGCGGCGTTCACAACTCTCCAGGCCAGCAAGGAACCTCGTCCTCGTCCTCCGTCAGGTTGACCACGCGCGGCCCTGCCTTCAGCCTATCGACTGTGGGCACACTCCTCGAGTTTCGCGAAGGGCGCGTGCAGCTGATTCCGGGCGCGGTCGATGCCCTGCGCCGAATCAGTGCTGTCGCGGATGTCTTCCTGGTCACGCAGCTGCCCAAAGACACAGATGAGCTCGAGACCGCCTCGCTCGAGACAATGGCACGCGCTGGCCTCTTCGATGCAGGTGCATGCGAACGGCACAAGACCATGTTCTGCAGCACCGAGGACGGGCGCCGCGCCATGGTCCGACAGCTTGCGCCCGCGATACATTTGGACACGAGCCCCAAGGTTCTCCGTTACCTCGCGCCGCACCTTGCGCGTGTCGTGTACGTGGACCCAACACGCAGTAAGATCGACGCCGATGACCCCATCAAGGGATCCAGTATCGACTCCGCGAGCAGCCTTGCCGAGTACGCGTCTATTTTCGCCCCGACCGCAGCGTGAACCTGCCCGCGTCACCCGCCTCTCTCAAGAGAGGTGTTATTTCCTCCGAGATCTAGGAGGTGGACGGGAATAGCCGAGCGAAGCGCACTCGAATCCGACCGGGCGCGGATTGGTGGATAGGGAAAGCCCTCTTACCCGCGTACCGGATACGCGCCCGTTCTTGCCGCGGTTTCTGGAAATTACGCCGCCGATCCGGCGCGATAGAGGCGATAGCGCCGCGATAGCCCGCCACGATGCATATGGGCCGGATAAAATCGGTAAATCGCGTCATGGGTTTTACCGGCCGTAAAATTCCGTAGCCTTCTCGGCGTAATCTCGGGCCTGGAATCCAATCGTCTCCCCCAATAACTGTTTATATCCAAATTCCAATACCCGATTAATCGCCGCCGCGTCCGCCGAGCGCGCGTCCGGGCTCTGCCCGTGATAACGGTCGCTAGAACAGTGCTAGTTATCTGGTATGCCTAGTCTCACACTTGCGACGACTTCAAAGGACTTGTTCGGCGTCGCCCGTCGGCGCGTGGTCACGTCACTATTCGTGACCAAGTAGGTGCGATTAGCCGCGGAGCCGTAACGTCCGCGTGACGCAATGCAAACGTGTGAGCGTAGCCCCACCGGTCACGCCCGCGGCCTGGAGCTCTAGCACCATCTACTCACATGAATTTTGTGGACTTGAGCATCTGAGCTGGAGATACGAAGCCAGAGGCCGAGCGGTCGGCGGCGGTGTAGGCTGCCTGGCTACGGCTGGCGGCAGTTGTGCGCTCGATGACGGAGACGGTGGAGGCCGAGCGGCTAGCAGCTGTTGAACGGTCGGCGACGGAGACGTGTTGGGAGTAGTTGCTACTGCTGCCTGCACGCCGCCGCTGCAGGAGTTCCTGCTGCTGCTGCTTCTGCCGGTTGGCAGCAGCAATCGCCAACTGCAGATCGCTCAGCATGGTCTCCTGCCCATTCGTCGCAGCTTTGTACATCTGGGGGACATCTGGCTCTGGCTTGGGAGGCAGGTGGGGGTGCAAGTGCGCCTGGTGCTCTCGTGCCGCCTCCTGTCGCGTCAGGAGCACCGCCCGCGCGAGGTGCTGCCGCCACTTGTCCTCGGTGGCCACACGTGCTGCCTCTGCTGCCTTGATGACCGATGCTTGGGCTTCCGCCTCGACCTTGGCGAGGGCGTTGGCAACCTCTTTCTCAATGCGCCCACGCCACTCCGCGTCGAGCTCGGATCGCAGCTTCAGCAGAGCCGCTGGCATCGTATCGGGAGGGGTAGTTGCATGGTGCGTTGCCTCGAGCTCGCCACGTGACGGCTCGAGCTCGCCGGAGCTGAGCTCTGAGCTCAGGATCGAGATCTCGGCGTTGTGCCGCGCGCGTAGCTGCTCGTGCTCGCGCTCGTGCTCGCCGATCAGCGCCGCCTCGACCTCGCGCCGGAGGCGGAGCGTGGCCAGCTCGGCGTCGAGGGCCTCCACCATCGTCGAATCTCCTGGCGCCTCCCCCGTCAGCCTCTCCTGGAGCAAGTTGCAGTCTTCCTGCAGCGCCGCGAAGGCATGCTGGAGCCGCTGCACTTCCGCCTCGGCCCGTTGAAGCGACACCTCGAGGGCACTGCATCGGAGGCTCCCCTGCTGCCACTTGGCACGTAGCTCGCTTGCTTCCGCCTCGAGCACCTCAGTGCTCTGCTTGAGCTCTTCGGAGGTGCGCTCCGAGGCCGCAATCCGTTGCCGTTTCGTCTGGAGCTCGAGTCGGAGCTGCGCCTCGACGTGTTCAAGCTCGGCGATACGCTCGTCGCGGGAGGCGATCTCATGCAGCATCGGCGCCATCAGCTCGTCCACTTCACCCTGCTCGAGGCTCAGCTCGAGCCGCTCGCGCATCGGCGGGATCGCGTCATCATCGCTGGTCATCTCGGCGACAAGCCATGCCAAGCACGCTCGCTGAATCGCCGCTACGTCGACTGCGGCGGATGCAGTGAGTGCTCCTGCTGAGCTACCGGTACCTGCCGAGCTCGCCCGCTGGAGTGCAGCACCCATACTGGTAGCAGCACCCGTGCCCCTCGCCTGCTCGAGCGTCGCATCTGTGTCACTCCAGACAGCGTCAAGCACGGCGCGGGTCACAAGGTGAGCTGCAATCTCCTCATCCAACCGCACATGCAGCTGAGCGACGTCCGCAGCGGCCAAGCCTGCCGCGGCCGCCTGCGCCTCTGTTGCCTGCTGCTGCGCCTGGGACGTCTGCTGCTGCGCCTCAGCCAGAGCCTGCTGAGCAAGGGCCAGCTCACGCATCGCCTCTGCACCGCGCTCGGAAGCGGCGGTCTCGGCTGCCCGGCTCTTGCGTAGTCGCTCGCGCATCGACTCGAGCTCGTCGGCTGCGGCGGCGAGCAGCACGCTCGCCGCGGCATGGCCCGGCGACTCTGTACCGGCACCGGCCCTCTTTGCTATGGGGCTGACAGGGTGCGAAGGCTCCGCGACAGCCGGCGGCGGCGGCAGGACGATCGCCCGAGAGCGGGGGGCAGAGCCGCCAGCAGCAGCTGCCAGCGGTGGGGGCGTCGAGAGCGAATCTTCGAGCCAACGGTCTTCGAGGATCTGCTTCGCCGTCAGGCGCATCGCTGGCGTCCGGTGGAGCAAAGCCATAGTGAGCGTCCTCGCGCTGGCCGACACGGCAGTCCATGCGGTCGAGAGGAAGGGCACCTCACTCTCCACAGTGCGGATGGATGCAATGAGCTCAGGCAGCCCAACATCCTGCGACAGGGGAGTGCACGAATGAGCTCAGACATGGGAGCTCGGGCAGATCCTCAGGCCGATCCTGCTACGGGAGGGTGGAGGCATGCCGAGGCATGCCGACGCGTGGGAGGTGATGGGATGAGGGACAGCCCCCCCGCGCACTGTCCAAGGTGGAGTGGCCAAGATGGAGCGCGGGCGCACCTGATTCCAGGGCGACTCCCCACTAAGCATCACGTACAGCGTCACGCCCAAGCTCCAGCAGTCGCATTCGACGCCGTACGAGGGTGGCGCCGCAACGCCAAATGAGGTCTGGCCGCGGTACCAGGCCGCGACCTCAGGCGCCATGTAGAGCGGCGTGCCTCTGAAGCCGCTCAAGGAAGCTTCGCCTATCACGCAGCGCGCAGCTTCGCCAAAATCGACGAGGCGGCAACACCAGCTGCTGGACGGCCCGCTGCCGGTGCGCGCGAGTCCGACGTGCTCCGGCTTCAGGTCGCGGTGCGCCCAGCCGAGGCCGTGCAGATGGGCGACGGCCGTGGCCACCTGCCGGAAGAGCAACCGCCCGTCCTTTTCTTGTAAGCGCCCGCCACGCTCCTCGATGAGGGAGAGCAAGTCCGTGTCGATCGCGTCGAAGGTCAAGGCGATCTGCGATGGCGTGCACAGGATGCCATGCAGCTGGGAGATGTGCATGTGTGGCGCAATGGTGCGCAGTGCTCCGACCTCGGCGCAGGCTTTGAGGAGGGCGCGCTCCGACTCTCTGATCATCTCGAGATTGAGCACCTTGAGCACCACGTTAGCATCGTCCGAATGACGCCGTGCTTGGTACACGGTGGACATCTGGCCCTCTTGACCGAGTTGCCGATGGATGACAACGGCCTCGGAAAGATGGCCGCAGCCTGTCGGGACTCCATCTGGCACATCGAGCAGACGCGCCACGAAGTCGGGCGCCAACTTCATCGATGCACGCAGCGCTGCCAGACGAGCCTGTGGCGTGCTTGGCTGCGCCGGTGAGGACTCTGCTGGTCGGCTCTCACTGCTTCCTGGCAGCCTCGGTCCAGGCGATGCAGGCACAGACGCCGCTGCTCTTCTTAGCGAGTGATCGCTCGGCGACGCTACGCTCGATGCTTTGCGCCGTCGAAAGAACGATGACATGGCGCTCCGGCTCGCCGCGAGCAGGGAGAGCCGAGGCTCCCATCGCGTGTGTGCAACTTGAAGACTGCAATGAATATTCTCGAATCTCGACTGCGCTGTGAAAGAAACCCCGCTTGCCATGGCTTGCCCGCTGTGTAGTGTGCGCCAGGTGTGCGCGCACCACATTTAGCGGTCAGTGCCAATCAAAATCGTGATGAATCTAGATGAATCCTCCATGTGTTCATGTGGTAACCGTAACTACCGCCCGCCTGCCTTTGCAGTGGGTGACTGGGACCATGAACCATTGAACCACGAGGTGCTCTCACCGACTCTCGCTCTCGCTCTCTCGACCTTTACTCGACCTTCATTCGACCTTCACTCACCAACCAGTCGGCCAGCCTGAATGGTAAGTGCCATAGCCTTGCACCAAGGTTGATTCCTCGCTGCCCTTCAGTACCTCAAGAGCGGCTGATTGCTGCCCGTCTCTCGCGGCCAATGCCTGCTCCACGACGTGCACGACCATTTGCGGATGGATCGCGTCATAGGAGCCGTTGGGAGACTCGGAGACGATAATGAAGTAGAGCAGAGCAAACACGGAAGCGTAGCCTGCGTACAGAGCGGAATTGGTCATACCCGTCTTTCCCGGATTCGGATGTCCTGACACGAACTCAATCACGGCCGCGCCCTCTTGGCAAAAGATCATATTCGATTGTTGCGCGCCGTGCGGACCAACGACCACTGCGGCTTCCCAAAATGCTCTTGCCTGTTCGACGTACGGCTCCGTGCCCAAAAACTCGTGCACGCGCCATCTTGTACTTCCTGAGAAGCGCGCGGAGATTGCAGCCATGATGCCCTTCTGATTCTTGACGCTGCGCCCGCCATGGCATCTTGCAACTGGAGCCGCGCTCCTATTTGATGTGGCCGGTCGTTCACACAAGTTGCGATTGAGCACGAGGATTCTGGATGGGAGTGGAGGTTGTCTTGGTGGATCCGTGAGTGGACCCGAAGATGGGACGCGGCTTAGGCGTGCATGGAAGGCCTCGCGCAGCTTGAGCACGTGCCAAAAGTTCCTGTACACACTTGGGCTGCAGTCGAATGTGGCGCGGTCAAGGTGCACGGCTGGACCCTCCCACTGCCTCACGTACGGATAGTGCTGCAGTTGATCGACGCTTATTCCCAGAAGCTCGAGCATGTTGACAAGAATGGTGGCTGGCCCGTTGCCGAAGAACCCGTCCACACATGTCCTGCTTCTCATGTTGAGGTAGGCCTGGGTGCCGTCGGCAGGAATGCACAAATTCTCGAGCAGCCGCACTCGAGAGACCAACGAGTGATGCTTCCGGCTCAGCAGGTCGAGCGCGAACGCCACCGATCCAAGCGTCTCGTAGAGCGTGTGGTAGTACGCGATACCCATCAGGTTGCGCCCGATCACGGCGTGTCCTCCACACGAGACTACATTCGTGGGGCGCGCGTTGCAGTTGTGAGGGCACGCCTCATCGTGCGCTCGCTGCTCAGACACAACCTCGGGGGGCAGATAGTAAGTCGAGCCGTTGGCGCTTTGCATGCGGCGTGCGTGACCCCAGACGAGGACGTCCTTCAATGAGCAGACCATCGGCTTGAAGCCTTGGAGCTGCTCGATGCATGCTGCTTTGCGAGCGCGTCGGCTTGCGACCTGCTCGGAAGTGGGTTGCTCACGACTCGAAACCCATGATGACGGCGCGTACTTCCGAGCAAACAAAATGCGTGCGCGGTCGCTCCACCACGAGGTGTTCAGCGCATGCGTTGGTGGTGCAAGATGAATTCGGATCCCATCGCAGGCACGCTCTAGGTGGCGGAGACCAATTCCAGCTGGGAGCGTGTCCTTGCTCCGATGCTGTTGCCATCGACCCGGGTTCCAGTCCACGCGCGCTTCTGGAAGGCATGCATTGTGTGCGGCCGTGGGCCTTGCAAATCGACTGCTTCTGCACTGCTCCGCACCAAAGGAAGGCATGTAGCTCGCAAAGCGTCTGCTGCTGTTTGCGAACACTGCGGTGGCATGCGGACCGCGCCAGCTTTGCATTGGGTATTTGGTGAGTCCTGGGCATGGGCAGGAGGCCACACCAGATGGGCACCACGCTTGAGGCGCCATGGCCTACAAAAGATCTTGATCTTGTGTGGATTCGCATGCGGAACGGTCCTTTTAGGCCGCGTGTGCATGCACACCGCTCGGGTTTTGACCAAGTGTCCAAGAGTCTCTTTGAATACATTTTGTGCAGCAACCTGTAGCAACCTGTATCACATCAGTCACACACATCCAGTCCAAATCGCATTACGTTTTCACTTTATAAACGGCTCCAGATCGCCAGCACCGCAGCAGTCCGAAGAGATACGCAGGAAGAAGATGCGGTTGTGCCGCAGCCCGCACAACACGCGCGCGAGCGAATCCCATTATGCAGACACCCAGCGAGACTGGCCGGACATCGCCGTCGCTATCGCCGAAGCGCATCATCGCTCTCATAGTCGTCAGCCGAGACGAGCTTTGCTGC
The DNA here is from genome assembly GCA_002887195.1 of Chrysochromulina parva. Classification (NCBI taxonomy): domain Eukaryota; phylum Haptophyta; order Prymnesiales; family Chrysochromulinaceae; genus Chrysochromulina; species Chrysochromulina parva. The sequence continues at coordinate 11,185 of PJAB01000133.1, forward strand.
AGCACGGTCAGCAGTGACGAGCTTCGCTGCTGAGACGCGACGGAGCACCGCCTCTTGCACCTCGGCATAGACCTCGGCCACCGGGATGAGCACCGCCTTGCGCGTCGCGGGATCGTGCATGCAAACTTCATCCATGACTGCCTCGACACTTGCCAACAGGTACTTGGACGATTCAGCACTGCCCTCGAGCTCCTCCAGCCACTGCTCGAGCTCCGAGACGTGCTTGTCGAGCTCTTGCTGCATCACCTCTTCCGCCTCTTCGAGCGGCACGAGGCGGCTTCCCGGCACGATCAATTCTTGCGGCGCACCTTTGGTTTTATTCACGCCTCGGTGACTCGGACCAGCCACGTGAATTGTGTACGTACGCAGCATCGGGTCGTCGTAGTGCTTCTCTTTGGAAGACGAGGGCTGGACAGTGGCGATGCCTCGGGAGCGAGTTCGGTCGTCCAAGTACCAGCAACGGCATCCCACGGACAGCACGGACGCTGGTGGCGGAGCTCCCGCACTCCGGACCTGCACGGTCGCAAGCGCCATGGCACTCTTGAGGATACCCAGCTGGCTGTCGGCCGTCTGCAGCAAGATGGCGCTGTGCACGTGAAGGCACGTCTGAGCTGCCGCAATGAGGCTCGAGCGCGCGGCGCCGATCGCCGAGGAGCGCTGTGCGCGCATCATCCCAGGGAATCGCAGCGCAACGTCCTGCGGCGGGCACAACCAGCGGAGTGCTGCGCACAGTGCGGAGCGTAGTGCAGATTGGCCTCCCAGCTTCGTCAACCAATCGACGCAGAGCCCAGCTTGCACCTCGGGGCTGCCTAGGGCACTCACTACTGTGCACAAGCTGCCCTGCAAAACGGCCGCAACACGGGCCCAGTAGGCCGAGCCGCAATCAGACGGGCGTGCGATGGCCAACCCCCCTAGAGCACGCAACGGCCCCAACCGCCCAGGGAGTGGTCCTCCCGACGGCAGCCGGGCGGCGAGCGCTCTCTCCTCTTTGCTCGTGGGCGGCACCGCGCGTTCAAGCTCCTCAGGCGCAAGCATGAGCATCTCACAGATGCTCTGGAGCGGTTGGCGCACGAACTCGTGAAGCGGCTGACCCATTCTCGCTACAAGCTGCCCGCCCGCGAGCCGACACACTTGCTCGAGCAGTTGCAGCGCAGCGCGCTGCTCACGAAGAGCCTCCAAGCTCTTGTCGCCAGCGGCCGAAGCGCGAAGTCGATCGCGCTCGCGCACGATCAGCTCCAGAGCCTGCGTAAGTGCGCCGCGCGCGGCCAGGCTGCTCGCATTTCGCAGCGCGCCGGCGGCGATGGCGAGCATCATGTACCACGCGCGATGCTCGGGTATGGGTTCGCCCCCGCTGCTGTACCGCCGACCTTCGGGATCGCGGCTTGGCAAGGTCGCCAAGAGACGCGACATCAGCCCAGCAGACAGAAGCTCGTCTGCAAGGTGGGAGGTCGCGACTAGCGCCAAAAGGGAAGGCAGCAATGAAGGCACGTGTCCAATGGACTTGGACCTGCCTTGGATGGCGTCCAGGATCCCTCGCGTCGCCATCGGAGTGTTGACGGGTTGCGTGGCTGGCAGCAGGTGAGCGAGAATGCCGACGCGAACTGCGAGAGGCTCCCCTTGTAATCCTGCCGAGCTGAGGGAAAGAGTCACACGCGGGACCAACTCGTCCAGGGCTGCACACACGGATTCACGTCCAAGGCCGAGATCCTCTTCCAAGGTCTCGTCCAAGCTCCGGATCGAGCCGAGGAGCTGCAGCAGACTGCACAGCAGCGACGTGCTGAGTGGGGAGACGCGCTCGGGGAATGCGCCCAGAAGCGCTTGCGCGATGCCGTCTCGAAGCTTCACAGCATCTCGACCGTCGAGCAAGCACATACTCCCGACCATCCCCCCTGGGCCGCAACGCTCGGCTCTGCACAGGAGCCGCAGTGAAGCCAGCAGAATGGTGGCGGCGGCGTAGCAGCGAGAGCCGCTTGGATCGGTGAGAACATGGGAGGCGAGGCCCTCACCCAGGGACAGTACGAGTGCACGCAATGCACGATGCAGACGGGGGTCGTCGCCAGGAGCCACAGGGCCCATGCTTGAGGGCCAGAGAATCGCGCACAGAGCCTGCGGGGCTCGCTCAATGAGGCGACCTTCGGTGTCGCTGAACCAGCCGTGGGGATCGAGACGGCGCTTGTGCTGGCCGCCTGACAGAGAGATGAGGAAAGAGCATCTCATCGGCGGCCCCGTAGTGCAAACTTTAAGGGTCGACGCCGAGCTGCCCGACCCCTTCGGCGATGCTTGCTCGTGGTGGAGCGCCAGGGCAAGCACAGCCATCACTTCTTGCACGTGCGCGGCGCGCCTATCGAGAGCTGCGGCGGCGTCCTCGCTCTTGCTCTTGGTCAAGATACGCTGCTGCTGCTCAAGATGCGATTCCTCGCGCGCAAGCAGAGCGCGGACGGCGGCCAAGGCGGCCGAGGCGGCGGTGCCGGCAGTTGAGGCCGGCGGCTCGGCAGCCGCCATCGCCTCTGCCGCCGCTCGCTCCAGTGCCTGGACCGCACTGTTCAGTGACACCATGGCAGCTTGGCGCGAAGGATCCGCCTCCGCGGCTCCTTGATCGGCCAAGCCCGAAGCTTGGAATGAGTTGAGCAAGTTGAACAGCCGCGAGCTGACTTCAAGACGGGCCCCAAGGACACTTGCGGGCTCCTTGGCGTCTGCACGGTGCTGCTGGCACTCGGAAAGGGCAGCAACACATTCGTCGAAGCGCTTATTGACAAGAGCGTCGATCACTTTGGCGACGCCAGCTGCGAGGCTCTGTTCAGCCGTTGCCGCACGAGCTCGAACGCGCCGCAACTGCATCAGAAGAGAGGAGTGCACCTTTTGAGCGGCGTTCCAGGCGGCGGGCGAAGAGAGTGCGGCGGTTTCCAACCAGCGCAGAAGCGCAGCCCGGTCGGTGGACGCTGGCGAGCTCTGTGGGGCCTCCTCGGGAGTACGCGAAGCGCGGAGTGCCATCGCTTGCTGCGCCATGCTCCCCCTCGCACACGCGAGCTGAGCCAGTGCGAAATGCATGTGCTTGTGGCGCACCTCGAGGCGTCGACTCGTCTTAAACACCGCCTTGAACTCCTCAAGCGAGATCTTCCCATCGCCGTCCGTGTCGTGCTGGTCAAGGATCGTCTTCGCCTCTTCGATGGTGACGGGTTTGCCAGCTTTGGTGAGTGCTTCTTTGAGCTCTTTAACATCAATGAGACCGTCGCCCGACGTGTCCATCGACTTGTAAAAGTGCTCGGACAGCTCCTTGTCCGTGATCGCCCCACGCTGGCTCCCGTCGCCGATTGGCATCGAGGCGACTTTGGCCAGGGACTGCGCAGCTCCCAGGTCCAGTTTGCCCGTACCCTGACCAAGTGACGAACCTGTCTGCCCCATCCCCGCCGATGTGCCGGCGCTCGAAACGACGCCTCGATAGACGGCGTCCGAGTCCAGGCGACGGCGTGCCGAGTTCGCTTCTTGTTCGGCCGTTGCGATGGCGCTCGTAGAGCCGTACAGCATCGTGGAGGGATGCACTTGAGCGGCCAGCGATCGCAGTTCATCGGGCGATTCGTGACCATCGTGAAGATCCGGCGGCGCTGTGGCACTGTGATTCTTGAGTAGCTGATTACGTTCATTGAGATTGGCGATGGCCTTGCTGATCGTGCTTTGAGCCTGTGGCGAGGCCAGCGGAGATGACTTTGGCTCCTTGATGGCGTTGAGGCGTTTGGCCACGTGCTGAGCGAGTTCATGCAGCAGTCCGACGGACTTGCCGTCCATGCGATCTAAAGACGGGTGGAGGGATGCCACTAAGCGCCACGGAAGCGCGTGCTTCCGAACTGCCACCACCGGGTGGAGGGCGAGTGTTTGCTGAGCGAGCAGCTCTGCTGCGGCGCTCAGTGTCTCCGCGTGGTGCTGCAGCTGTCGCTCATCCGAGCATTCTTGGATCCAATCGGCCTGATCCCTGGCGAGCTCGCGGATACGAGACTCCATGAGGCTTTCCACAGGATTCCTCTCGCTGACGCCGCTCAGCCAGCCCGGCGTGTGGTCTGGTTCGTCGGTAGATGTGGACGCCGTCGGGCTTGCAATCGGGCTTCGCCGAGAAAGCATGGTGATGAGCCCACACCAACTCTTCACCATAGCAGCGTGGGCCCCGAACGCAAGCCCCGCTGCGTCTGCCCGAGATGCTGCTCGCACGAGACGTCCCGCTGCGTCTGCACGAGATGCTGCTTGCACGGGAGCAGCCACCTGCATGGCGCGGCTGCTCGTCGACCGATGCGCACTCACTGCTGGCTGATACGCCGCAAGCTGCTCGAGCGGCCGGTCCCGCTGCCGCTGCTCCAACGGGCCGCTGCTCCAGGTGCCCTCTACATCGCCCAGCACAGCGGGCATCGGGTCGTCATCAAGCGCTGTCTCAGCGACCGTCCGGTCCCGAGGGCGCCAGTGATCAGGGCTGCCATGAAAAGCTTCGAACTCAGCGTCGAACTCAAACTCAGCGTCCTTCAGACGCCATGCGCGCACCTGCAGCGTTTCGATATCAAACAGTGGCACCGACGAGAGGAGGCGTTGGCGACCACCTGCCCAGAGCTCATACAATGCGCACGCTGGCAGCTCCTCCTCATCTTGCATCCAGGATGCATCCACACGAGGATGCACTCGGGCGCACGGCACAGCCAGGTTGGGAAGCATCGCCACAGGCGCCGGCCCGCCGCTGAGATTCGCGGCGTCGTAGCCCAACGAGTCGTGCATCCGTTGCACCTCACGGCTGAGTACCTCTGGCTGAGAGCGCGTCGCGGCCATGATCATCGCATTCGACAACTCCTCGGCGCCAGATGGGAGCTTGTCCGTCGAGGAGTCCGACGAGGCGTGAGGAGCCAGCCACTGCAGTGTCTTCTCAAGCAGCGTTGCCGCAGCTGGAGCAAGCGCCATATCCTTGATATGGACAACTGGCACTGCAAGCGCGATTTCTTGCGTGAGGATGTCGATGGCAAGGGCATGGCAGAGCCACGTCTGCCCGCGGACTATGCCAGACGAGGCGCCGAGCGTCCGAGGGAATCGCACGGACGCGCCGAGCGAGCGCCAGAAGAGGTCGCTGCTGCGTAGGAGGCGGAGCACAGTTGAGTGCTCAGCTGGGCGACGAAAGAGCTCGCGGATCAGAGCCAACGCCTGCAGGCAAAGTCCCTCGACCAGTCGTAAGCCATGGGTGTAGCCGCAGCTTTGGGGGACGACGGCCATGGATCCCACAAGGAGCACAAAGGGCCCCAACGGCCCCAACGGCCCTTTGTGCAAATCCGCACCGTCCGCGGGCTGCTTTTGGCCGTTTTTGGCCGATGCGTTACCCTCAGCCTTGGCCGCCTCCTTTTTGGCCGCCTCCTTTTCGGCCGCCGCCTTATCGGCCGCCGCCTTCTCAGCCGCCGCCTTCAGCTCCTTCCAGGGCTTCCACACGCCACCCAACCGCGCGGCGGCAGTTGGTGACGTCGATCGAGGCGCGCAGCGCTCGAGCTCCGCTGGCCGGTCAGTGATCCACCCCGCGTGTCCCTCGAAGTCCACGGTCACCTTGCCGGCCTTGACCTCCTTGACTGTGCCTATCATATCCTTATTCACCGAACCCCACCCCGTCTCAGGCTCCTCGCATGCATCGTGGACTTTCACCGTCTCTCCGGGCCAGAGCCCGCCTCGGCAGAGCGCATCGAACAGCTGATGCTGGGACTCGGCAGCGGCGCCGAGCAACTGTAAAGCCGCAGATGCGCAGTCGGCCGCCACCGAAGCTTCGAGACACGTCTCGTCCGCGTACAGGGTGCCAACGCTGTCGTTCATGGCGACAGGCCGGAAGTAGTAGGAGCCCACCTTGACAAAATCTTGTCGGCGCAGCTTGGGGCCGAGCCCGAACTCTGCGAATTCTTCGCCACTGAACTCGGTCTTCTGCCGCAGCGCAGCCACGAGGTCCACGCTGTTGAGCTCATTGCCCTCACTGGGCTTTGACGTGCCGACGTTGCTCCACTTCAAGCCCAGAGGAGTGGCTGAGGTGAGCCAGTCCTCGAGCGTGTAAGAGAGCGAGGCATCGAGCGGGCTGAGGTGACGCAGCAGCTCCGCTTCCGCTGGCGCTGCGTGGAAAATGAGGGCGAGGCAGCGAGCTGCAAGCGGGCCAATGCTTGCCACGTCGACGGGACACAGCGGCAAAAGCACCTCGAGCCTGGCCACATCATGGACTTCGGTCAGCGAGGGTGACAGGTACTCGCTCGTCTCCTCCATGTCGCGCGCAATCTCGACCAGCTTATCGTGCAGCAGCATGCACGTGGCAAGGCACCTTATCCCCGAGCTGGGCCCAGGATGCAGGAAGGCATCGTGCAAGCTGTGGCGGCGGCCATGCGTCGCCTGCAGCAAGCGTGCCAGCAGGCCGAGCGTGCCGGCGAGCACACGCAGCATGGCGTGTGCGTCGCGTGCGTCTGCAGCGTCAAAGGCGGCTGCCACACCCCACTGCTGCCGCAAGTGCAGCTCGGCTTGCAACGGACCTGTGACCCAGCGTAGCACGTCGAAGAGGCCCTCGTGCGCAACGCCGCTACCAAGGAGGAGGTTGGTGACATGCGCAGCAGCCCCACCACCATCATCGAGCAGTGCTATGAGCATTGCGAGAACTCGCAGCTTACGCTCGTACTGCCAACCCGGCTCGCCACCTCCACGAGCCGGGAGCAAGTGCGCCACCACGAAGTGGTAAGCGTCGAGCAAAGGCGGCGGGCGCGCGCGGCGCGCTGAGGAAGGTAGCATCGATGCAGAGGCAAGGGTGTGAAGCAGCTGGAGCAGCATTGCGGCGTGCCGAGCGTGGTCCCGCTCCGGAAGCCACGGAGTGTCGGACCATAGCGACGGAGTCCGCTGGAGCAGCATGGCCAAGGGCTGCGGGCTGTGCTTGGCGAGTGCTGCCAGCAGCTGCAGAGTCAGCAGCAGAAGAGAGGGATGGGAGCTGTTGAGCGCCGTGCTGAGCACTGGGCTCTGCTCGGTGCCTAGACGCCGCTCGCGTTGCTGCTCCAGATGAGCGCACAGCGGAAGCAGGCTGACCAGCTCGGCGAGCGGCACTATCGGCGCGAGTGCCTCCGGCGCGTGCGCGAGCAGCGCGAGGGCCCCGGCCGCCGCGCTCTGCACCGAGTCGCTCGCGGTTGGCCCAGCATGACGAAGCGCAGTGATTGCAGCGCCAAGAATTGGCGCGAGGTCGAGCGGCTGCTCCGCGGGCAACTTCCACTCGACAAAGGCGAGCGGCTCACCCGTGGACGGGTCCAAGAGACGTCGCCCAAGCGTGCCAGCAGGCAGCCTGTAGTTTGAGGCCGCGGGGAAGCCGATGGCAGGTAGCGGAACTTTGACCTCGAGTCTGTTTTGAGGGCGTAGCTCGAGCACGCCGCTCGTCTCGCTGTCCACAGGCAAGGCGGTGCAGACGTTACTGATGTTGCGCGCGTATTTCCACACGTCCTCGGGCGAGTCGGCGCACAGGGCGGCGAGGAGCGCGGTCAGTTGGCGCCCCTGTGCTGGAAAGCGAGCACTCTCGAGCAGACCGAAGAAGGAGGAATCATCGTTCGCAAACCGCTGGCACAGCTCAGGCCGACCTTCGAGCACGGCCGCGAGGAGCAGCGCCAGGGTCTCATGGTGCGCTGGCCACCCTCTGTCTGCTGGCCTCTCTGAGGGCCTTCTGTGAGAGATCGAGCCGGGGGCGGCGAGTGCGTCCGGGCTGCCCGCTGCTCCAGGCGGAGCTCGCGTCCCAGCATGGATGCGCTCTTGTGAGAGCATATCCTTGACGAGCTCGAAGTGCACCCGGCGCGCGATGTCGGAGAGCTCCTCCTGTGGATCATCCGAGCGGAAGCCGCGCGTGTGCTGGAACAGCTCGAGGCTCCACGCGAAGCCACCCAGAGCCTCGCCGTCGGCGGCGAGGCTGTCTACCTGCTCGTCAAAGCGCTCATCTTCGGGCGCCACCTCCAGGACGACGACGCACCACGCAAGGAGCAACGCCCCCAGTGCCCTGCCTCCCGCATGGACTGCACTTGCATTTCGCCCCTTCTCGAGGAGGTCGGCAATCACCTTTTGATGGCGCTTGAACACCGCCTCCGCGCGCCTGAGCTCGGATGATGGCGCAATCAGAGAGGCAATCAGAGAGGCAATCAGAGAGGCAATCAGAGAGGCAATTAGCGGCGCGCCTGAGCTCGGGGTGGAGCTTGCAGTAACGCTTCTCGCACAGCGTCGCGGCCATCAGCGCGAGCGTCGCTAGCTGGGCGCGACGCTCGGCGAGGAGGGTCAAATCCGAAGGACGCACGCCGCCAGGGCGAGCGAGCGACGTGCTTGGTAGCCGCGTAGCAAGCGCGCCGGCGCGAACTGCGAGTGGCGCCCCCTCTACTTGCGAGGGCCAGGGGGCGAGCAGTGGCGAGAGTGCCTCGAGCAACGGTTCCATCGTGGTCGTCTCCTTGCCCACGATGACTTTATGCAGCGCCGAGGGCCATCCTTCTCGAGCGGCGTCTTCTTGATCTGGAAGAAGGCCGCTGACGAGCGAGTCGGGATGGAGCACGGGCATGTAGTGCAGCAGCACGAGCACTCCGAGTACCTCGCACCGCTCTCTTTCCACGTGCATCGCGAGAAGCGCCTCCACCTCGCCCAGCCACGTGCACCGCGCATCCTCGACAGCAGCGTCCACAGCAGCGTGGGCGCCCTTGACATTGAGACGCGCCGGTAACCGTGCCTCAAGGTCCTCCCTCCGGCTGCAGAGCGAGGGTATGACCTTCTTCACCAGGCGCCGTGGCAGCCCACCCTCGAGAAGGCGTGTGACACTTGCACACACAATCGAGTGGAGCTCGGAGTTGAAGTTGAAGGCGATGAGGAGCAGCTGGTGAATGCAGCGCAGGAGCAGGCAGCGCTGCTCGTGCGCGTACCGTAGCAGGGCTAGCTCCGCGTTGAGGGGCTCGAGCAGCGCGCGTGCAGTAGCGCCGTGTGGGGCCGGCGTGGCCACTGCTTTTTTCTCGAATGCTTGCGCATTGTTGGGCGCTTCCTTCTTGAAGGAGATGAGCATGCTGTCCGCCGCTGTGTTGTCCATCTGAAGGAGCGTACTGGCCGCGAGCACCTGCGCCCGCTCATCCGCTGGCAGCTTCTCAAGCCAGTCCGGCGCCTTTGCGTCCTTGGCGAGTGCCGCGAAAGTGGGCCGCGTGGGAGGTTTTTCTGCCGAAGTCTCGCGCTCGAGCGTGAAAAACGAAGGGTGGGGCTCGAGCGTGCGCAGCAGCTGGTCTTCATGCAGCAGGAGCAACTGTTTGATGGAGTCCTTATCGGTGCCGCGGTGCAGACGGTGGAGAAGCGTGCGCAGGAACGAGAAGCCGCTCTTTTCTCTCTCCATCGTCGAGAGAGCCGCGCAGCGACGAGAGCCGAAGAGAGACGCGAGAGAGACGCGCAAACGAACGCCGTACTGGGCACAAATCGCCGCGCGCTGCTCACGTCCCGATGTACCGAAACGTCCCTCGACAATTGATTTAGACGCGCACCGAAATCGCAATCTCAAACAAAGAGAGATGATGATGAGCATCCTCACGCCGCTCATCCTCTCGTGGTCGATGCCGTCGTCGAGGACGATGACGGGTCCCACGGCCGCTCCCGCGCGGCTTTCGCTGCGGTGTGTGGCGGCTCCGTGCATGCAGGCGGTGCCGCCTCTGAAGGTGGTCATCGCGGGCGGTGGCGTTGGCGGACTGACGACATCGCTTGCCATGCTCAAGGCAGGTTTCGACGTGACGCTGTACGAGAAAACGCAAAAGTACGCGCGCTTCGGTGGACCGATCCAGTTTGCAAGCAACGCGCTCTCAACACTCAAGGCCATCGACGAGAATCTCTTCGCACGCGTGATGGAGAAGTTCACTTTCACGGGAACACGCCGGTGTGGCATCAAGGACGGCTTGCGCGCGGATGGCACGTTCCGCATGACGAATGTGGCGGACCCCAAGTACTTGATTGACCCTGGCGTGCCTGCGGACTGGTACCTCGAGTTCCCGCTGCGCCAGTGCGCCGATTTCTTCCAGCTGCCGTACACTGGCGTCATCAACCGGCCAGACCTGCAAGAGATCCTTGTCGAAGAGTGTCGGAAGCTCAAGCCCGACTTCCTCGTCAACGGCGCGCCTGTCGCCGCGTACGAGAACACGCCCGAGGGCGTCTCGGTCCGTTTGAAGGACGGCACCACCATCAGCGCGGACGTGCTCGTAGGCTCAGACGGCATCTGGAGCGCGGTGCGCGCGCAGATGTATGGCGAGGGTGAAGTCAAGGGCCTCTCGGCTGACGGCCGGACGCAACAGGGCTGCCCCTACTCAGGGTACACAGTCTTCGCCGGCGAGTTCGTGCCCGAGCGCGTCGAGGACTTCCGCGACTACTACGAGTGCGGCTACAAGGTGTACATCGGCCCTCGCAAGTATTTCGTCACGTCCGATGTGGGCGATGGGCGCGTGCAGTGGTACTCGTTCCTCGCGCAGCCACCCAACACGCGGCGGGCAGGCGACAGCTGGGAGGGCGGCGCGTCGACGGAGAAGGAGGGAACCGACGTGATCTCGTATCTCAAGGGCCTGCACGAGGGCTGGACGGACGAGATCCACTACGTGCTCGACAGCACGCCAGCTGCAGCTGTCGAGCAGCGCGATCTGTACGATCGGTGGCCCGAGTTGTTCCGATCGTGGGCTGACGGCTCCGCAGTGCTGGTGGGCGACGCCGTCCACCCGATGATGCCCAACCTCGGGCAGGGCGGCTGCCAAGCCATCGAAGATGCATTCGAGCTCACCAAGGCCCTCAAGGAGGCTGTCCTAACCTCCGACGCTGCCGTCCCGCGCCCAGAGCTCACGCGCGCGGCGCTGCAGACCTTTTACAAGCGTCGCGTGGCGCGCTGCGCCGGCGTCTCGCTGCTGTCGCGGCTCGCCTCGGATCTGATTGTCAACTTTTTCGACACGCCGTGGTCGCCTCACGATTCTCGCGGTAACAGCGCGCTGGGGTACCTCACGTTCGCATGGAAGCCGCTGCTACAGTTCGTCATCTTCCCTCTCCAATTCCTCTTCCTGTACTCGTACCACCCCTCGGGCAGCATGGGCGATCTGCCCAAGCGCCTCGAAGCCGCCTGGCGCACACGTCACAAGCCCGCCGCCGAGGCGGCGTTCGCAAAGGCGGCCAAGGAAGGACAGGCAGTTGGCGCCCCCTCGTTTTTCTCGGCCTCCAAGAGCTGATCGTGAGAAAGGTAAGAACATCACAACGCAAGTTCCCCTCTGCGGATTTATAGAAGTTTCCTGTGGGAGATCCAACACAAAACACCACATGTCGCTAATCTCCCTCATGGCGATGTCCCTCACGTTAGCGCGTCCACTGCGACGTGGAGGTGGGTGCAGTCTCACGATGAGCTCAGCGCTCTCCATTCCAGTGTCTCCCCGCCGTGCACGGAGCTTGTACTGCTGCGCGCCTGCGACTGCCGGGGCAACGGCAGCGGTGCTGGAGCCGGCAGCGCCCACAGAGCCTGCGGTGAAGAAGCGCGTGCTTTCCGGCGTGCAGCCAACGGGCATGCTGCACCTGGGAAATTACCTCGGAGCGATCCGCCAGTGGGTCGCCAACCAGGAACTGTACGACAACTACTTTTGTGTCGTTGATCTGCATGCCATCACTGCGCCACACACACCGAAGGAGCTCACCAAGGATACGTACCGGACCGCTGCGCTGTACCTTGCGAGCGGGATCGATCCGGAGCAGTCGCGCATCTTTGTGCAGTCTCACGTGACCGCTCACGCGGAGCTGATGTGGCTGCTCAACTGCGCGACGCCCATGGGCTGGCTCGAGAAGATGATTCAGTACAAGGAGAAGTCGGCGAAGCAAGGTGCCAACTCTGAATCGGTGCGCCGCATCCTCTACTCATGCTCACCCGCCATCGCCGCTGACCGTACCGTCGTCGCGCGGCAGGTGAGTGTCGGCCTCTTCGACTATCCCGTGCTGATGGCGGCCGACATCCTCCTGTATCAGACGCAGCTCGTTCCCGTGGGAGAGGATCAGCGCCAGCATCTCGAGCTCACGCGAGATATTGCTCGCCGGTTCAACGACCAGTATTGTAAGAACAAGGAGCGCAAGACATTCGTCGAGCCGGAGGCGCTCATCGTCAAGTCGAACGCCAGGGTGATGAGCCTTCAGGATGGGAGCGCGAAGATGTCCAAGTCTGCCGAGAATGACATGAGCCGCATCAACCTTCTCGACCCGCCGGACGTGATCGCACAGAAGATCAAGCGCTGCAAGACGGACTCGGTCAAGGGGCTGTCGTACGACCCGGCGCGCCCGGAGGCGGTCAACCTGCTTGGCATCTACGAGGCGATGAGCGGCAGGTCCCGCGCGGAGGTCGAGCTAGATCTCGAGAGCATGGCTGGCTGGGGCACGTTCAAGCCGCTGCTGACGGAGGCGACCATCGCGCACCTCGAGCCGCTACAGAAGCGGTACAACGAGATCGTAAGCGAGACGGAGTACCTGACCAAGGTACTCAAAGAGGGCCAGGAGGCTGCTGATGAGGTTGCTTCTCGGACGCTCGCCGACGCGAAGAGAGCAATGGGCTTCACGCTGCTTGGAGATAAAAAGCTGCCCAAACTGTGAGATTGCATGCCAGCGCCGCCTCACGCTTGGGATGGCCAGGCAGACACAGTGCACGTGTGATGTGAAACGTCGACGTCGCCGCTGCGGCCTGTGCGCGCCTGTCGACCCGGAGCGTCGCCCGCTACTTATATACTGAATCTCGCACAGCGCGTCCCGCCCCGCGCGCGCCGCTGGGCCGGGGTGTGGAAAAAGTGTAAAGTCTTGAGACGACATGAGCGGCTCGACTCGTTTTCGGCCCGTGACGTGCTCGACCTCACACGCCGCGGCACATAGGGTTACTCTAACTCCTCCACACCCGCCGCGGCACCGCCGGTCGCCGGCCGCGCGGTGCGGAGCGCACGGTGCTAGTATAGAACAGCGTCATCGAGTCACGCTCGAAGCATCGATGCGGAGAAGACTGCGCGCCCGCAGTCCCAGGGCCAGTCCCAGAGAACGTGTCCCAATATCGAGTGCACCGCCGTCTCTTATCCTGTGAAGCGCTCATACACATACTGTGGCCATGCATCGACTGGAAGGGCCTTGGCGATCACGTCGCGGTAGAGCTCCTCAATCGGGAGATTATTGAGCTTCACCTTGGTCTGCGCCGCCAGCAACACCTTGACGAGCAGGCACGTGTTGTGGAAGAAGCGTCCCTTGACCTGCGAGTCGAGCGACACACCGTCCGGCACCAGACCCTTGGTGCTCGTCAGGGCCTCGGCCACTGGATCAATGCCCGCGAGGCGCTGCGCCTGCATCAGGGCTGCTTTGGTCGTCTGCAGCTCCATCGCCAGCTCCTCGTTCTTGCGCCCGAGCTGCGAGCCCCCTATCTTGATCTCGAGCTGTGCCGCCTGCAGCTTCTCGGCGAGCACCATGATCTGCTCGTCGCGGGCCGCGCACTCGCGCTGGAGCAGCGCGTGCTTCTCATCGGTGGCTCCTGCACGGCCCTCCTTGGCGAGCATCTCCTCCTCCAGGACGGCGATGCTCTGTCGCAGCAGTGCGACTTGCTCGTCCTTGGCCCGCAGCTCGTCCGACAGCGCCTCAACGCTCGCCCCGAGCGAGGCCTCCGCGCCGCCCGCATGGCGCAGCTTGCCCATGGCCGCAGCCTTGAGCTTCGAGCGCACGTGCTCCAGCTGCTCGTCCTTGGCGGTGACGGCCACCTCGAGGCTCGAGATCCGCCCGTGCGCGGCGGCGAGCTCGGTGGCGCGTGCCTCGCCCTCGAGGGCTGCCTGGCGCAGATGGGCGTGCAGCTCGTCCGCCCGGTCACTGCGTGCCCGCACCTTGGCACGCGCCGCCTCGAGCAGCTCGTTGAGCGTGCGGATCTGCTCGTCCCGCGCGAGCAGCTCCGCCTCCTTGAGCCGATGCTTGGAGCGCTCATCCGCGAGGGCATCACGCATCATCTCGAGGTCGAAGGCGTTGGCGCGCGCGCGCTGCCTCTCGAGCTCGGCGGCGTCTTCCGCCGCCTCACGCCGCTCCGCCGACGCGTCGAGCTCCGCTTGCGCCTGTGAGTACGACTGTTTCAGGTTGTGATGGCCATCGCGCAGCCCGCGCAGCTCCGCAAACAGCTCCTCGGCTCGCGTCGCCTCGCCCCGCCGCTGCTCAGCCACCTCAATCGCCTCACGCTGCCTCGCTGCTGCGAGTGTCGCCTGCTGCGCCGCGTGCTCCTCGGCCGTATTCTTCGCCTCGAGAGCCTCTGTGAGCGTCGTCGTGAGCTGGCTCACGTGGGCCTGCGCCTCGTCGAAGCGCTGGCGCAGCTCGGAGAGACGCAGCTCCGCGCCCTGTATCGACTTGTTGGCCGCGGCCGCCTGCTCGCGAGCGGCCTCCTTTTCCTCCTTGAGGATGGGGATCTCGACCGACTCGAGCCTCGCCACGTGCTCGGTCAGCTCACGCACCCGATTCTCACGCTCGGCGAGGACGCGCCGTAGCGCCGTGAGTGTGTCGAGGAGCATCTTGTGGCGCTCGTCACGGCCGGCGAGCGACTGCTCGAGCGCCTTGGCCTGGTCCTTCGCCTCCTCGAGCTGCTGCATCGCGAGCGGCTCCGACACGTTCCGGCGCGTCTCGTCCGCCCCGTACGCGTCCGCGAGGGCACTCTCCCTCTGCTCGAGTCGGGCCCGGAGGTCGGAGCACACGTCCTTGAGACGCGCGTACCGATCGACGGCCACGTGCACCTCCGCCTCGGCGACGGCCGCGCGCCGCCCCTCCGTGTCCCGGCGCTGCTCGGCGTCCGCTGCCCGGAGCTCCGCCGCCAGCTGCTGCGAGCGCGCGTGCGCCACGGCCTGCTCCTTGTCGACGCTCGCCTGGCGCGCCTCGGCGAGAGAGGCCTTGAGCTGCGCGAGCTGGGCCTCGAGTGAGGCCTTCGTCGCCTCGGCCTGCTCCGCGCGCGACTGCATCTGGCGCAGCTCGTGCGCGTGGTCGAGCTCGGCCTTGCGCATCTTCTCGAGGGCACGCTCGGCACTCGCGACCGTGACCTGCTGTTGGCTCACTGAGGCGCGGAGCACTGACAGCTCTTGCTCCGCCTCGCGCAGACGCTCGTTCTTGGCCTCGAGCTCCTTCTGGAGGATCTCGAGGCGCACCTTGGCGGCCTTCGTCTCCTCGTTCCACATCTGCTGCTGCAGCGCGCCCTCCCAGACCTCATGCGTCGCCTTGCCCAACTGGCTCTCCTTGGCGCTGTTGTCCGACTGCGCCTCCTCCAGTAACTTGCCCAGCGCCAACAGCCGCTTCTCAAGAGAGTCGATTTCGAAACTCTTCGCGTGCTCGGACTCGGCGAGCGTGGCGAGCTTCACCGCCTGGTCGCGCACGAGCGCCTGAGCGCCCTGCAGCTCGTCGCGCAGCTGTGCCGCAAGCTCCGTCGCCTGCAGCCCTCCTGCCATCCCCGTCTCCTGCACCATCGCCACCCGGCTCTCGCTACGCTGCGCTGCCGCGTCGCGCCGAGCGCGTTCGGCGTCCGCTTCGGCGAGCGCGCGCGCGCTCTCGGCCGCGCTAGCCCTCTCGGCTGCGGTCTTTTCGGCCGCCTCGGCAGCGGCCAACCGTGTCCGCACCTCGCCAAGTTGTCGTTGCCATTGGGCTGCCTGCTCACGGGACTGCTGCAACGCCTCCTTCTCGGACCGCAGCTCGAACTCCTTGGCATCCAGCTCGTCGCGCAGCCCTGCGACGAGCTCCTTGAGGTCCTCTGACTCGACGGCCAAAGTGGAGAGCCTGGACTGTGCGAGCCGCTCCTTGGAGGCGAGCTCATTGTGCCGGGCCTGCTTTTCTCCAAGCTGGTGCCGAAGGCGGTCATTCTCCTTGCCCTGCTCCTCGGCCACCTGCTGCGCTGCGAGCACCTCCGCTTTCAGGGCCTCGAGACGAGCCTCGGCTGCCGCCATGATCAGGGTCTGTTCTGCGGACTGATTTCGGCAGGTGGGGCAAGCCGAAGACGAGCGTGATTTCATGCGTAAAAGGACAGGCAAATGGTCTCCAATGGCGCTACGGTGCTTCTAGCTTGTGTAAATCGGTGGCATCAGCGACACGGACCTACACAATGGCTCCCCAGGAGTTGTTCCACAGGTTCCAGCTCTCGTTACTCGTCGAGCACTGAGTGCCCATACTCGGAGGGGTTCAGCGCGCGAAGGGCGGGCTCGTGGTTCGTCGTGTCACACACGTCGTACCCGTCCATTGCACGGCCACACAACACGACGGCAGCCGCAGCGACAATGCTCGTGGGAGGGTCTCCACTGGACTCAGTGCAAGGAACGCTCGTGCACTCAGCGCACTTCTGTATCGAGCCTATTCCTCGTCCTCGTCCTCGTCCTCATCCTCGTCCTCGCCCTCGTCCTTGCTCTCGTCGTGCAACGCTACATGCTGTGCATACTTGGCCACGCAGTCCCGGATCCGCTGTGCATACTGGCTCGGGTTGCGCATCATCAGAGCCGCCGCCTCGCCGTTGAGCGGGTCGGTCGGATTGGGGTAGAGGAGGAGCTGTGGTAGGAAGACGTCAAAGACGTTCACGAGGTCGAACATGGGCGACCACGTCTGGTTGATCACGTCGAGGCACACGGTGCCAGACCTGAAGCGCGGGCCACGCAAGCACTCACGTCATTCTTCCTGACTTCACTCGGGGGATTGGTCGGAAAGGCAGGGCGCACATTTCGTCCACATTGGGATGGAAGATGCGATTACAGAAACCGATCGAGGGCGACTTGTACGGGTAGCCTTCAGGCAGCCCGACGTGCACCTTCCATGAACCTCCCTCGTATGGGCTGTCGCTTGGCCCGTGGAAGAGTACGTGCATGTCGTTGGTGCTCTCGTTGACGAGATGAACCTCGAAGTCGCTCATCATGAGCTTCGTCACGTCCAATTCTCGTCGCCGTGACGCGTTCGGCGACGCCATCGTTGGGGGACGGACGGGCGCCCCTCTCGCGGCTGCCGAAGCTGGATAGGACGAACTTTCAAGCCCAAATCGGGACAGGACCGGGACTCCCACGTCGTCCGATGCGGAGCGCGTCGACCCTCGCCGATGGCGCGCGCATCGTTGATATCCCTGACCGCGGCCGCGGCATCGTGGCGACGCGCGCTTTGCCGGCCGGCACGTGCCTCTTCACCGAATTCCCGCTGGTCGCGATGCAGCACGGCGCCAACGCACGGGCGGGTGTCAGCGTGTGCGAGTGTTGCTTTCGTTTCATCGGACCGCTGGAGATGCAGGTTAAAGGGCTGCTCTTCAGCCGCGGCAGATCGGGTGACTGTGCATTTGAACGGCTTCCAGCAGTCCCTGGCATGTACGAGCTGCCACTACCGGTCAGCTGCCCCGGCGGATGCCAGCTGCGCTTCTGCAGCGAGGCATGCGCAACACAAACCTACATGGAGCAGCACCGATTGCTATGTCCCGGCAGAGCGGGTGCAAAGAACGCTACTGCGTGCGGAGCGGCGGCGACGACTTTGGACGAGGAGCTGCCTCGGCCACCTCCCTGCGCACCACCTGCGAGCCTAATCGAGGAGCGCTTGGCGGGTTTGGAGCTCCATGCGGACGAGCGCGGAGCCGTCGCGGCTGCGGCTGCTCTATCAAGCGGCACAGTCGCAGCACCAGCTGCGCCAGCCGCGTCCGCCGAGCCAGTCACGTATTCGACGTCAACGACCACAACCTCCGAAGTGGCCCCAGCACCCCAGCTCGGTCAGTTCGATGATTCGCAACCCGAACCAGTAAGTGGGGTGGCCCCCGCAATGGCCACGACCCTCGAGGAGCTTCCGGCGGAGCCCTTTGCACGCTTCGTCGCGCATGCCAACGCCACGAATGAGATCTTTCTCATGGCGGCCAAAGCGGTGGCGTATGTGCTCTGTCGCCTCGAGACCGAGGGCACGGAGGGATACAAGTCGGCCATGGCCCACTTTGAGGGACCGCTCTGGTGGGACGCTGTCGCGACGCCCGATGACGTGACTGATGAGGCTGCCTTTCGACGCACGCTGCGCGAGTTGCTCACCGAGTCGTGGACGCTCCTCAAGCCGCTCCTCGCTCCGCACGCGCCGGCTCAGTGCGCGCTCCTCGACACGCCAGCCCCGTACGCGATCATCGTGGGCGCCTTCGAGCGGCGCAACTGCGCGGTGCAAGTGGCCTCGCCCGTGGAGGCGTACTTCCTCGCTGTCGATGCGATGCCAGAGGGAGACGCAAAAGATGGGGTGACCAAAGTCACGGCGCCGCTGCTCGACGCCCTCGATGCGGCCTATTCCACACCGTGCGACGGCACCGGCATCTTTCCAATGCAGGCCACCCTAAACCACTCGTGCGAGCCAAACGTGACGCTGCTCAAGGAGGAAGGAGCCGAGGAGCGCGACGGGCGCGTCGTGGCGAGGCTGATGCGTGACGTGGCAGCGGGCGAGGAGCTCTGCAACGCGTACGTGGACATCAGCCTGCCCGTCCGACGACGTCGTCGCGAGCTCCGCGAGTACGGCTTCGAATGCGATTGCGCGCGGTGCGAACGAGAACTCAAGGCAGCGGACGAGAAAAAGGCTACCAAGGCAGATGGCAAGCGGCGGCTCAAATAGCCGGACAATCTCAGACCCAAGTGGCCGGCTTTTACCGCGTACTAGTACGTTCCGCTTGACGACGTGATAGCGATCATGCGCATGTGTCGGCTGGGGTCGTCCGTTTCGCTCCGTCCCGTCCAGTTGCGCACACACGTCGTCACATAGGTATCGACTCGTGCCCTCGGTCTACCCAACGGTCTACCCGGTCTCGTTAGGGGACCAGTACTCTTGGACGAGTCGAAGTCGGAAGTGCATCCACGACCGTCGTGGAAGTACTGGTCCAGAGCCGCCGGATCGTTTCAGGATTCAGCTTATTTAAACAATCGCGTTCGACGAATAACGGAATTAACAATTACCATACGCGTGCCGCGCGGTTTTAGCGCCGCCGCGCCGCGCGCGCGGGGCATCCAAGCCGCGCGCGGACAGTCGCTCATTTTTTCCCCCTTCCCGCCGCGCGGCGGTGCGGGCGGAGGCCGCCCAGCGGGGGTGTGGCGGAGGCACGCCGGCGTCGCGCACCACACACCTGCTACTGCTTCCCCGGTCGAAGCTGACGTCGATTCCATTGGACGAAGTTCGCCACGAGGGAGACGCAGAGCAAGGCGAGCGCTGGCCAGTCAGAGCGAGCGATCTCAGCGCCCGGTTCCTCCATCGGTCTCGCCGCCTCCGCCTCAGCACGCTGCAGCCGCGCCGCCAGGACCGCCTGCTGCTCCTGCAGCTTCGCTTGCAGCGCCTGCGCACCCAAAAGGGCTTTCTGAGCGTCAGCGATGGCCGCCGCGTTAGGGCGGGCCGCCGTGCAAGCATTCGAAGTGGCGCCCGACGGCAGGGCGGCGATGGCTGCAGCGGGGGAGGAGGCCGACGGCCCTGACGAGGGCACCAGGCCAAGCGGTGCTCCTCCCTTGCGGATGACCATAGAGGCATCGAGGCCACCGCCCTGGTGCACGCCGGTCACCATCCAGAACCAGTCGTTGGCGCGTAGCAGCGTCTGCGTTTGAGGGTCGAGGGCCACTTTAGGTTTTGCGGCCCCTTTCAGGTGGCCAAAGCGGTCGAAGAGGAAGGGATGCTCGGCGAGCCGTTGCGGGAAGAAGCACTCGGCGCCGCACTCGGTGTTGGCGCTGGGCACCTGCTTCGAGTGCGCACTATCCCACGGCAACGCGCCGACGAGCATGTCCTCGATAATGTAGAAGCCGCCCGGCCGCAGGCGTGGCCACAACGTGTGCAGGGTCCTCTGCTGATCGAAGAACTTGTGCGAGCCGTCGTCGAGGATGATGTCGAGCTGCTCGGGCAACGGCACCGCGCCCAGCTGCTTCGGGTCCGACGCATCGGTCTCGAGCGTCAGGTGGATGCGCGGGTTGTCCCACATCGAGCGGTTGTAATCACAGCCGAATTGGGCCTGGTGTTTGACAAGCCTGTCGGTCGGTCCGCTTGGACGCGCGCGCTCGGCCACCTCCTTGCGCGTCTTGATGTCCACAGGATAGATGTGTGCATTCGGGAAGTAGGTCGCCCATGCCTGCACTGAGGGCGCAGTGTCTTCCCCGATTCCGATCTCGAGCATGGACGTGATGGTCGAGCGCAGGGAGCCGAACAATGCGTGGTAAGCCGTGGCGTAGTGGTGCTTGCTTTGCCAAAAAGTACCCTGCGGCCGCCAAGGCACAAACTGTGAGAGGCGGTGACGAGCGTCGTGAGCCCTGGTGTAAGTGCAAACCTTGTCACTGCAGTACTTATCGAGGAGCTCGAGGAGCTCGTTCGTCGCACACGACGGTGGGCACGCTGGCTGGCCTGCGAGTGTTGCTGGCGCGGCTTGTGAACAGCCGAAGAGAACGAACATCAGCTTGACACTGGCGGCCATTTTGTCGATGGACCTGTGAAATAGGTGTGAAAATCTAGAAGACCGCAGTCTTACTATCTACGAGCTGATTCAACTTGGCACTCATTACTGACATCTCAGGGACTGGGGCCAAACGGCGCTGGGCGGAGCGTAGGTGGTTTCTGGGCCTTCGGCGATCTGGGCCTCGGCATGATCGCCGACGCCGGACGGGACGAGCTCTTCACCGCAGCAAACGGAGGAGATCCAGCTGAGCTCGTCGTCGTCGTGTGTGGCCGCTCTTCGTTGGCGCCCCACAGAGTTCCGACCGCCTGAGGCAGTTGGTCCGATCCGTAGCCGCGCGCGCTCGTCACAGCCGAGTCGGGCCGTGAGAGGCCTCCAACTGCCCGCCGTCCGGGTCTCACCGTGGCGCTGCCCCCAATGCCAACGCCGCCAGCGGCCTTCGCCGCACGGACTGTCCCACCCCCTTGTGAAGATTTTAGTATTTTGCGCTGCTCGGCGGTAAGCATCGGCGGATACTCGACCACCTCGTACCACAGCCGCGGCAGCGCTCGGCCAGCGACAGTGTCCTGGGCCGTGAGGGGCCGCCGCATGTCAACCGCAGGTCGCGCTGTCTGCGGCCGATGGCTGCGGCCTCCATCGCCTCCAGGAGAGGAAGCACGTTGTTGCTCCGCCTCCGCAGTCACAAAGTAGAAGCTCCCAGGCGTGATCGCACCTCCCACGCCGTCCATCACGCCGTGGAGCACTTTACATTGGCGCATGCCGCGGCGCAACGGTTGCTGTTCGGGCAAGATTGCTTGCCGCACGGCCTGCACACTAGATGTCTCGCCGGAGATGATGACGTCGGATGGCAGTGGGGGTGGTGACGCTGCGTGTGTCCGCGGGCTCGTTGGCCATTCTCGCATCTGTTCTGGCAGCTGCTCTCGGACCGTGTGCCGAACCCAACTCTCGCTGCCCGGCACTTCTTGGTGGTTGTACATCCCGCCTGGCTTTGCCTTATTGACTCCCAAGTACGGGCCGTGGTTTCGAACGAGTGGTGTGGCAGTTTGCTCGGCGGCCCCGAGCGTGAGGAGGCGCGGCGAGTACGCACGCCTAGGCGAGATGGTTCCTGTGGCCAAAGGCATGATGGAATCTGAAGCCCGCCGTCTCTTGCACCAACTCCACCTTCGTTCTTTCGTCGAACAGAAAAGTCCCCGGTAAACTGGGCTTAATTACTTTGGGCGTCTCACGGCACGAATGCGGACGAAGTCAGGTCAAGGCAACTCAAGTCGAAGCCAGAAATTTTCCTCGGACTTGATCGCTTCAAGTCAAGTCAAGTCAAGATTAGACTTGACTTGACTTGACTTGGAAGTCAAGTCAAGTCTAATCTTGACTTGACTTGACTTGACCGCTTAACTTGACTTGACTTGGACTGCATCTGGTGCAGTCGCGAAAAGTCAAACGACTTTTTCTCTGCGCCCGTCGGCGGCCTTCTTGCGTCTCTCTCGCAATCCTGTGTCCTTGAGACGTAAGAAGTATGGCTCGCGGCACACCGACCGTCGACTGCGTCATCGCTGCATATTTCGAGGCGGCCGCCACGGGTGACGTCGAACGGGTCGCTGAGCTACTTGATGATCCGAACCACGGCGCGGTGGGCGTGCGCGCCGCCCAATGGTTTCCGCGCAGGTTGGCCCCGCGCCTGCTGACACACTGGCCGGGGTGGGGGGCGCAGTCTGGTGCGTGCGCCATCCACTGCGCTGCCGAGGCCGGCCACAAACATGTGGTAGAGCGGCTGCTCGCTCGAAATGCTGCTGTGGACGAAGTGACGCGCTTCGGTGCGACTTCGCTCATGCTTGCAGCATTCGGCGGGCATCACGAAACCGTCTCTTCGCTGCTGCGCGCGAGCGCGGCAGTTGACCTCACGTTGCATCATATGCGGGACGGCTCATCGGGTCCGGCGGCGCTGCATCTGGCCTGCTGCGCCGCCGACGCCACGGCTGGCGCACGATGTGTTCAACTTTTGCTGGATGCAAGGGCATGTGTGCACAGAGCGACGAGCGCGGGGACGACGCCGTTGCATTTCGCTGTTGCCAACGGTCATGCAGCGAGCTGCGAAGCCCTCGTGGCCCATGGGGCGTGGGTGCAAGTACGCGATGATAACGGCGATTCCCCTTGCACGCTGGCACGCGCACGGCGCGCAGCAGGCAAGCCCGCCGCTGAGGAGTGTCTCCGAGCGCTGCACTGGCTGCCGAGCGTGCGTCTCCTGTGGCTGGCACACCGGCCGTCGAAACGCGAGGAGAGGGAGGAGGAGGCCATCGTTGAGAGGGAGGAGTCGGCTATCGTGACCGACTTGGTGCGCGGCGCAGCGGATCCTGAGCGGAGCTTGGCGCCGGCGCCGTTGCAGCGCCTCACCCACGACGTGCTGCGACTCATCATCCTCGCCATCGTGGAATCGCATGCGCCGCCAGAACAGTGGAGGGGTTGAGGGCTTGAGGCAAGGCGCATTTGCGAGAGGAATCGAACGCACTTGACTGTTGACTCTTGAGACTTGTCCGTTGTCGTGTGCCCGCTCCGACCTCCGTTTGGCGTTTGCGCAAGCTTTCTTATCTCACTTATGATAGCCACGTTTCATCTTAAGTCGCGTAAAATTTGATTCATCAGAGGAGTCCCCCGCCGCCCGCGGTCCCAGCGATAAAAACCACACACATCAAAGGAATTTTCTTATGCGTTTCCGTACACGACAGTCACCGTTGAGCGCCGGCGTTGCACGTGTGTGTCAGCGCGCCACTCGCACACTACCAGTAAAACGGTACCACGACACACATGCATCCGCGACGGAGCGCGATCTTTCGGATCGACCTCATGAACAGGATCATGTGTCTCGGCCACCTCGCCGAGATACCATCTCCGAGATGCGATCTCCGAAATGACTGTGCCCGCGGTGCCATGTGAATTGCACTGGCCCAGAGACTGTGGGGAGGATCCTGGGCACACGCTGAGATGATCGCGCCCTCAGAAGCAGAACTTGACTTCGGAGCCCTCGGGCAGCTGGAACTGCTCGACGGTTGGCCCCCCCAACTCGATGGCTGGCTGCGGTGCGGCGAGCATGACGGGGCCAATCTCGCGCGTCCTGCTCCTTGCCGCCCCGCCTTCGCCGTCCTCATCCTCGTCTTCGCCGCCCTGGCCATCGGGCTCACCCGCGCCGAGGGTGAGCTCGTCAAGCAGCTCCTCGAGCCCGACGTCTGGAAAGTCGTCCTCCTCGTCCTCGCCTTCCTCGCCATCACCGTCCTCGTCGTCATCGAGCCCATTCGGTGGAAGCATCGGCGGAAGCATCGGCGGAAGCATCGCCGGCGGAGTGGCAGCGACGGGAACCCCAGCGCTGCTGCTGCTGCTGCTCCCAGCCGCGGCGGCCGCGGCCTGTGAGGGAGCCGCAAAGACAGAGCTGGCCGAGACGGTGCCAATCGCGCGCCCCGCTCGCGCGGCCGCCACCTCCTTCTGGCGCGCGGCCCGCTCCATCTCCATCTCCTCGAGAGCCTCGTGGTCCTTGTACAAGTTGATCTGCTTGCGCATCTCCGGGTCCTCCTCGAGCTCCTGCAGAAAGTCCTCGTAGTCGGCCTCTTGCTGGCTCAGGTCCATGTGTCGGCCGCGCTGCACCCCCGGGTCCTTTTCCTTGTCGAGGGTCTGGAGCTTCCACACACGCTTCTTTTTGCGCTCCCGATGCCGTCGGTCCGAGTAGCTTTTCTTGATGAGGAGCACCTCGGGCAGTTGGCGAGCTTCGTGCTCCTCGAGATCGGTCGCGAGCGGCGACGCGGCCACCGCGTACCCCCACACATAGTCGCCACTCTTGAGCAGGTTGCCCAGGTGCGTCACACATGTGTACCGGTGGTCGTTGATGCCGAAGTCGGAGCGGCGCGCGACGGTTACGTCCGCGAGAGCGCGCGCCTCGCGCCCGGAGCGGGCGCCTCGGCGCCGGCCGCGGGTCGCCCACTCGGGGTCGCGCATCTCGACGTCGAGCACCACGAACTCGATCAGGTCCGACTTGGAGAGCGACGCCTTGAACGGATCCTTCCAGAACGTGTGCGGCTGCATCTCGACATTTGTGATCGTCGTGTGGTCGAGCAGGTGGACGACGTTGGACACCTTCGAGCAGATGGCGAGCTGCGCAAACTGGCCGAGATGGTGCGCCGTCGGCCGCGGCAGCCACACGACGTCGTCCTTGCAGATGGGCAAGATCTCGAGCGCGTACGTGAACTTGGTCTTGCACTTGCCCGTTTGGGTGTCGATCGACAGGTCGGACTTGGACGTCTTGTATCGCGTGGGGGCGACGCCCTGGAGAAAAGACATGAGCTTCTCAGCGTGCGAACGCTGGTCGAAGAAGAAGTCGAGCCCGTCCTTTACCTCGAGAATGTTGGTCGCGTCGACGTGGGCCGCGTGCCGCAAGATGAGCTGCTCCATCCACAAAAACGTGCGCTTGTGCGGCACCTTTTGGCGCACCTGGAGCATCGCGACCCATGTGTCCTTGGCCTCACGCCGTTGGCAATGTGGACACTGCTTGTTGCCGATGACGTACTCGATGACGAAGGACTGCTGCAGCACCGCGTTCGTGATGATCTCCTTTTGGATCGTGACACGCAGCTTGATGCGTTTTGAGTGCGGTTCCGTCCACACAAAGGAGGCGTCCACAAGCCGCACGGCGCCGAGCCCTCGCGGCTTCTTCAAAAGAAGTGCGAGTAGCTCCTTAGACTCCATTTCGACCGCTGTCCAGCCGCCGTCGCGCCGTTCGAAGCGGTTGCAACCGCGGCATGTATGTTGCTGCACCTGCTTGGCGACGCCCGCGCCGATGTCGTACCGATTCTGCAGGCAGTCGACGCAAGTGTTGATGGGATTCGACTTGATGGCGACGCCGCACTGACAGCACAGAATCATCATTTCTGGCTGCGGCATGATTTGGTCGTGCATCGCATGAATCATGGCTACGCCGTGGGTGTTGGTTCGTATAGGAAAGACTGAGCGACGTCGTCCTCGAGTTGCTTCGAACCTTGGATGCGAACTTACTTAATTAGGACATCATCCGTTTCCTGAGACCTGGCGTTGGCTTTGGGGCTTGACGGAGTTCACGAGTATTCACACGACGTGCTTGCACGACGGGCGCGCGCGCGCCGCCGCGTCTCGACTCGCCACACCGCAGCACCGAACACGCGCGAGTTTCTCTCTCGCGTAGCTGGCCTCGTCACGCGCACCAGCCGCGTTTCTGATCCAAGTGAGTTGAGTGAGAGTTCAGTCGACCTCGGGCTCCCACAAGAAGACGTCGCACGGCGGCGCGTCGTTCATCGCTAGCGCATCTCCGGCGGCGCCCCGACAAGAAGTACCCTCCTTGGCGAGCATCTCACGCAACTCCTGGTTGAACGGTCGGTACAGCTCCTTGAGCACGAGCGTCGTCTCGGGCAGAATGGGCCCCTTGTGCTTCGTCCACGTCCAGTAGTCAGTCGGGAGTCGACGCTGCACGCGCACAAGCGCCGGCGGGACCGAGCCGTTCTCAAAGTCGAGCGGCTCGACTCCCAGATGGCGCCAGATGCGATTGAGCAGCGGCTGCCGCTTGTCGATGAAGTCCTCGGTGCGCACGACGAGCAGCTGAGACTCTGGGAAGGCGCCCAAAAAGTCGGCCACGAAGGGCGCGTACATGCCGCGAATCAGCTGGTCGGCATGGAAGAAGACGCCATCTTGCGCCGCGCCGAGCTGCTCGAAATGGATAGCGCACCGGCGCGCGCCGTACGACTGGACGCACGCTTGCCAGCCTGCGCGCTGCTCCATTGCATACGCGTGCAGCCCGGCGGCGCCCTGGCCGTACTTTTTCGCGTAGTGGGGGTGGGTGTAGAAGGCATGGCGCAACCTGTCGATCGGCGAGCGCACGCATGCGACCAATTTGACGCGGGCACCGTAAAAGGCGCGAAGAAGGTACGGAGGCGTCACGTTGAGTGCGGGCGTGCTTGCGGTCGTGGGCAGCAGAGCAGCACGGTCGTGCGCGGCCAACGCCGCTTGCTTGCACGGCCACATCTCGCGTTGGTAGTACGTTTTCTCGCAGGCCTTCTCGCGCACGCATTTCGCCTTGCACGGCCAGTACTCCTTCTCCCAAAACTTGTGGAAGCGGCCGGCGAAGCCGGGGTAGAAGGTCAGCATGGTGACGCATCCCAAGGCGGCGAGTAGCTGCCGCCGCGCGTCAAAGCCGGCGGGGGCCGTCTGGCGCAGCCAGCGCCTTCCACCTTTATCGTCCGTCCATGTTTGGAAGCATCTGTCGTTGCCCACGGCCTTTATGTCCGGGTGCGCGCCGATAGCCGCGCCCAGACCTTTGGAGTTGCTCTGCCAGTTGCCGATAAGGAACGCCCCTGGCACGCAACGAACCAAGCCGCCCTTGTCCGCAACGCAAGGCGTGAGCAACTGCGCATCAAACTTCGCAGGACCAACTGCGCCGAGTTCTGCGTACAGCTCCGGTTCCCACCGCGACGCGAGCTGGGCCAGCGCCGGGTGCTCGGCGACCGATGGCGCGGTAATGGTTCGGACAGTCGCGAGGGCCAGGAGCGCGGCGGTCGTGAGGGCGAGCAAGCCGCGTTGTGTCATCGCGCCATCGATCGGGAAAGTAAAGGCGCGCCTGTGCACCACTGTGGTCCGGTGTCTTGGGTGTCGAACTATAAAGATATAAACATTGGCTGTGAATTACAGCAAACAGAAAGTCAAGTTCGGGCAAGCCCGGCCCGACGGCTGACCGAGTATGGCTGTGGCAAGGGGTCCAGGGTTCCCAGAGCTGTTGAAACTGCATCCTTTTGTACACCGGACGTCTGGTGGTCTGGTGGGTCTTGTTTTCGATTAAAAGCCATTCGTCGATCGTGGCTTACCCGGTAGTGTGTACGCCAGTCCTTGATGTCGATGAAACCTTTGGTAACGAGATTTACAGTGCTGTGTCTTGACGACTTTCTGTGTGAACTATGTACGCCGGTCCGGTGTCTTGGGTAAGCAAGCTAATTAGTCGAACACACACAAGTACCTAAACCAGCGCAACCGAGTACCCCTGTAGCCAACGGGGTAGGAAAGGGTGGGCGGAGAAGGAGAGAGATATGCCCAGAACCGCTAACGCTCACCGAGGCATGCTG